>OY757935.1:33606364-33891364 GCA_963585895.1 Sepioteuthis lessoniana
CTTAAGCAAATAAGGTAATTCTACAGATTCATTTTGTAGAACTTTGTTTATTCACAAAATATAAAACAGTTGTAGAACTGAAAAAAGCTCAATTTATTGCTTAAAAAAAAAAAAAAAAAAAAAAAGCTGGGACACTTTGAGCAAATCCTCAACTGATAGGAATGATTTAAATCATATATTCAGATCATATTTCAATACAATGTTATGAGAAAAATGAAATTTTCTGCTCTAAAAAATGTTTAATTTATCAGGATTGGGATTTAAAAAAAAAAGTCAAATATCTTAAAATAAGCTATCTACATTTTTGGTATTGCAAAGGAACAGTTTAAAATTTAAAAAATGCATGAAAAAACCACTTCCAACAGTTTCATCCTGATTTATTAGCCAATCCCTATAAGTTAATTTCTATAACTGAAAACAAACAAATTGTAGAAGTGATTATAGAAAATAAATATCTTTTATATAACATTAGCCCAAAACTAGCAAGTTATTTTTTAATACATAAAATTTCCAAAGAGATACATGCAAATGTTTGCTGAGAGAATGTAGAGGTAAAATGACATATACTTGGAATAATGACCACAAACTACATTAACTCTTACAGTTCTGAGCCAGGTTGCAACTTAAATGTAAAGATTTTTGTCTTTATATCTTAAACCATGAATGCATGGATTAATAAGATGATTTTAGTTGGATTAACTTATATTTTATTGGATGAGTCAATCAGCAGTAATTAAAAATAGTTCAATTAAAGTCGAGGAAAGAAAGGCTTTATGATTTTTTCCCTTAAATTCAGTATCAAAGAGGGATTGATAGCCTGGCAGCCAGCACTTCTTATGAAATTAAATTCAACATCATTACCCTAGTTTTCTATCTTCTACCATCTATTTGTGAGAAAGTTCATAGAAATAGAAAAGAAAGTGTTTCAATGATTTTTTTTCTCAAAAACATTACTATGAAATTAATAAGCCATCAGATTCAAAATTATTAAGCTCTATTAAGCAACAACTGATCTATTTGATCATTTAAAAAATGAATTAATTAATATATAAAGCATAAATGAAATGAAAAAATTTACATTAACATTAGTAAATAAATTATTAATTTGTCCATACGCAACATTAATATATAAACGGGCAAAAAAAGTAAATGGCTAGTATCTTTAAGTTCTACCTATCTATAAGAATGAAAGAGACATAATCATAAAGTAGGAAAAAAAAAATTTAAAAAAAATTACAGATGCTTTGCTCAAAGTTTGCTTTTGTTTCCTGCTACAGTAATTTTTTTTTATCCCAGTAAAGAAAAAAATTAAGTGAATGCAAAAGAACAAAAAGGGTCAAAATGACATTGCTGAATAACCATTAGATTTTAAAGAATTTTGAAAAGTCTATCTTAATATTTTCAGAATTTAGATTCAGCAACATAAGAGGCAATAGAATATTTTACAGATTACAGAATTAAACATTTTTGAGAAAGCTTGAAATCCTATATAAACAAATAATAGATTTTATCAGTAAACTTCAGAAAATTTAGTGACTGATGTGATCTCCTTTAAAGTGCAATAAAAATCTAGATAAAATGCCAGACTAAAGTTCTTGTTTCAATCCTGCAATGAAAATAAATATCAATTCTTGGGCTAAGAAGAGTTAAGTATTCTTAATCATATAGCTTTCAGTTGAAAGAGGGCTTAGTTGAACAGGTGAGAGAATAATGTACCAAGTACTTATGACCATCAATTTTTGATTGAATATAAGAATATTTAAACAAAATTTAAAGAGTAATACCAATTATTTGACATAGATTCTGCAGCTTGTTAGTTCTCCAAATTTGCAAAGTCTAGCTGTATACTTTCATTTTATTTATTGTTTCCTTTAAAGTTACAAAGTCTTAACAGGTGCCTTATTAAATATTCAAAAGAGATTGCTATAGATTTCAAGAGATAAAAATGACAATAGTGTATGACTAAACAGTAATCAGTATAATATACTTTTTCTCTTTATATAAAATTGAGACTGGAGATAATGACATCCTTTTCTTAGCTAAAATATTTTGAACAATTTCATCACTTCAAAACAAATATATGGCTATGTTAAAAAAAGAAAACAAAAATACCTAAAAAAAGGATTAGATTTTGATATTCTGTAGCCTTTAAAAGCTATCTAAAAATAATAGAGAAGCCATAATCTAATCTAACTTTTTTTTAAAGACTTACTGTCTTCATCAGCATATAAGAAAGCATATATAACAAAACACAAGCCTTGTTTCATAAGGATATATTTTTAAGTTTAAAAACATTAACTGTATAAATCAAACCGTTAGAGTTTTACTACTGTAATACCAGTATTATGAGACAAAATGTAATATCTATATACTATTTTTAGGATGTGTGGTAGAAGTACATAAGGTAGTATAAGCTAACAAATACATTAATGTGTATCCTCTATTAAAATTATATCAAAATTTAAGAAAAATAAAATATTAAAAGCATAATGTTCAAAATACATGGACATATATATATATATATATATATATATATATATCAGATTGAGAATATGAAGAAGAGTATTAGAGAAAGAAAAAAAAAAAAATTTCTATCCTTTTATCTGCAGATTAAATAGGAACCAGTATATATTTTCTGCCACAATTCCCAAAACTTCATATACAATTTGTATCTATCCTGAGAAGAGAGGGGAAAAAAAATGCAAAAATTTAAAATTATATATATATATATATATATATATATATATATATATATATATATATATATATATGTGTGTGCCTTACCTTCCTCTTTGACCCATTTTAAATCTATAATGGGTGGTGCTACTATATTAACTTCTGTTTTAAAAACCTCTGGAGTTTCTAATCCTGTAGAAGCCATACTTGACTGATAATAAACTGTTCAAAATGAAACACTTTTTTCCTCAAATGATTAGCAGATGAGGTGGGGGAAAAACAAAACAAACTATAACTGGCATTGAACTAAAACTGCCATCCAAAAGACCAGCGTAAATTTGGTTTTATAATCCAGGGTATGTGGGGAGTAATCATTCCATCAGTCAATGTAACACTAATTTGATATGAGGTAACAAATCGCAAGCAATAGTCATTTCCTCTCCACTGGGCTGCAATGACCCCACATCAAAAACAAGTTCAAGGTAGACATTAGAATTAATACTTTGGATAATTTTCAACTATTCCAAAGAATTACAATGCCAACTTGAATATCCAGCAATCATGAAATGAAAGAAAGCAGGCAGTACTTAATGGTCTGTAGTTAGTAAGCAGAGCTATGGCATGTATTGACAGTTGTATGAGTAAGAATCAAAGGAGTGTAAGGTAATCATTTTATATTTGCTCACACTGATAAGCAACTTGCTTAGAAAGGCCTGATGATATTCAATCTAAAGAAAGGAAAGATGATATATATATATATATATATAAGAGAATTTATATGAATAGATGTATTTGGTAATGCAACAAGACTGACAGGTATGTCAATCATTAAGTTACGGCACCATCTGTCTTTATTATTCTTTTTTTGTAATGACAACTCTTAAGAGAATTGAGGATTAGTAGCAAGTTCTTAATGACTTCCTACAAAAGAGGATGTTACAAGCTTTGTCCGGCTTTGAAGCAAGTGTTCAAATTTATTTATTTACTTTTTTTTTAAATAAAAGAAACTATTTTCTTCTAAATATAAATAGAAGTAATCAGTGATCAAGAAATTTAGTTAAAATTAGTTTTTTTTTCTTTTTTTTCTTCAAATTATTCAAATTATTCAAAGTTCTTTTGAATTCAGAAACTAAAACTGGCAGATGATATAGTTTGGTTTATTTAATGGCATATCAATTTCTTATGGGTTATTTAATGCTAAAATTGGATTAATTTGTGAATATCTGATTAAAAGCATTACTATATTTTCAAAGTTCCATTGAAATCTAAAAAAAAAAATAAAATAAATAAAAAAATACTGTCTATAATAATAATAATAATAATAAATTTAAATTCGACCATACTAACAAATGGTATATGCACAACCCAGCACCTGTCCTAGAAAATGCCACGCATAAACTCCTATGGGACTTTAACATACAAACAGATCACCTAATCCCGGACAGAAGACCAGGCTTAATAATAATCAACAAAAAAAAAAAGAGAACTTGCAAAATAGTTGACTTTGCTGTCCCGGCTGACCACAGAATAAAACTGAAAGAATGTGAAAAGAAGGATAAGTACCTCAACCTTGCTAGGGAATTGAAAAAACTGTGGAACATGCAGGTAACAATCATACCAATTGTAATTGGTGCGTTTGGAACAGTAACTAAAGGATTACTAAAGGGACTAGAGGTCTTGGAAGTTGGCGGACGAGTGGAGACCATCCAAATGACAGCACTATTGAGAACGGCCAGAATACTAAGAAGAGTCCTGGAGACTTGAGGAGACTTGCTGTCACTCAGACTCCAGTGAAAAACCATTGGCTAACGCTGATGTGAAAAGCTCTAATGAGTGAATAATAATAATAATTGTTGTTGTTTGCTCAGAGTTATATGTATAAGAATTGCTATCAAATACAAATAATCTATACACAATTATACAGTTTCAAGTAACTATTTCAAATAATAATTTTCAAAACATATCTATTTGATGGGACCCTAACAGTGACTACCATTCTAGGTCAGAGCGAACTTGAGAGTGATGGTAATGAAAAGATATTGCACACTTCCCAGAGCTCCAAAACTATAGCCTCACTATTGGATGCAGTTTACTGTCATACACAAGACATGGAGTATGTAACTAAAATTGTCATTATGTGTATGTATATAACCATAACCCAGCAAGTGTCTGCATTTGCACCGAACATTTTTTTTTAAATCATCAAAGAGATACGTTTTGAAAATTATTATTTGAAATAGTTACTTGAAACTGTATAATTGTGAATAGATTATTTGTATTTGATAGCAATTCTTATGAACTATGAAATCTTTCACTCCTTCCTAAATAAAAGCATCAATATCATTGGTTCCTGTTGTAATAGCAGCCAAACAGGTTCATCATAGCTTGTCTACAATACATATTTCACTAAGTTACACTCTTAAATAACTTAATTTTAAAGTTTATAACAAAATGGAAACAAGCTGAGAGAAAAAGGAGAAAAAATTCTTAATTTACATAGCAGAAAATAAAAATACAAAGCCCAGAATCAAACCAGATATTTTGATAAAAGCCTGACTTTTTTTTTGTAGCTATTGCTCGAACCTCTCAAGTTCATTGCACCAAATACTAATAAAAACCCAATAATTGTTCTCTCAGATGGCATATATCTTTCTACAAAGTTAAAAAAGATTCAATAAAAACTTCATTTATTAGTGCATAAAAAGACACTGAACCAAAATATGAAAGATAAATATTAATCATCAAGTAAGGGAAGTACAATAAAATATCACTTAATATGAAGTATATAACTTGCAACAAACTTAGTTAAATGATTTTAAAAATATACTATTTACACAAACTGATTAAGGCTTGAGAATAACACTTTGATGTCTTCTGTTTTGTTTTTAATAGCATATAATTCTTTGTGGATTATTTAATGCCAAATCCATCCTTGTAGAAGAACAGTAGTGGTACTCTTTAACTCAAACCTGGGGTAGGGGGATAAGGGGTTCATATCTTTCCCAAAGGTATTAATCTGAAAGTGAAGATATTCCCCTTAATGTCGTCTGCAAATCAACCAAATAGTTTATGAATGGTGGCACATTAACACATTGTATAAAATATTTTCTTTCAATTTGATAAAATAATCTTAAATGAAATTTTGTAATAAAACACTTGCTATAAAATAGTATTTTTGTGTTATTTAATCTTCTCTTATTGCAAATTTTAAAAATGTTCCATATATCAGAGGTATCTATCTTTACATGTAAATTTTGGCAACAAGAAAATGAACATTTTTAACTAGGGACCATAAAAATCCTATTAGATTACCTTGTAATTAGTCAAACTTAAACCATTGAACCGTGAGCTCCTGATTCTAAATTTACCTTCTGCTATTTGAGCATGATCTCTGCACTGGTAAACCAGTGTAGGGAAAATAAAAGTACTAGTGTTATACCCATGAAACAGGCACAAAGAGTTAAGGCAATGTCTAAAATATATATCAGTTTGACATTCCTAAAACTTTTAAGTAATATTTGATAAACACAGCATTTGAAGATTAATTATGCAGAGAAATTAGTAACAAATTTCAATTCTACCTTGACAAATTATCTTTAAGCTTGGTTTACAAGTGTGCAAATCTCTTTAGTAGATATGAATTATAGTTTAAATTCCAATACATTTTGGGATTTGCTAGTTAGTATTTATTAAAATCCGTACAATTTAATAAGCAAAAAGTACATCTAGCAAGTTTGTTTGAAAAAAAAAAAAAAAAAAAAAAAAAAAAAAGACACATAGCAAGATTTTCATTAGCACAACAGCATTAAAATTTTAAATTAGAAAATAAGGCCATGTACAATTAGTAACTTAATGATATTGAAGTTTGTGCTCATCTCTTAATCATAATTTCTCAATGGCAATAACAAATACTAATAATAGAAAAATTCATTTTATTTGCAATTAAATATCCTATAAATAGGTTGTGACTTTAAAATAAGCTTAATGGCTGTCAAACATGACATTTTTATGAGTTATAATTAAATATATTTTTTTCTTAAAAAGAAAGAAAAAAATATTAAGAATGGGAACTTAAAAGCCAGATGTAGCAAATGGTATCATAAACAAAGCAAAAGAATAAGTTTAAATAATTGGAAGAATAGGTCTGTTTTCCTTTCCACCGACACATTTTTTGTGTCATACAGCAGAATCTGCCAGGAAATATCAATAAAAGAAATATCTTTTGTTATATTTCCTATTAAAGATGTAATACAGTAGAGCAGACAAGCTAATACAATAACTGTATTGGCATAGAGAATAACAGCAAACAACATGCTTGAATCAATTTCAACCTAAGAAATAAAAAAGTAAACTTTAAGTATGATCTTTCTCTTGTTTTTCATGTCCCAATGACAATTATAGTTATACTACTTGATTGTCTTAAGATAATAATGTAACAAATAATAAAAAATATGTAATATAATCACTTTTAATGATACAAGTATCAAAACTAAAATAATGTAAATAATCATATAAAATAATTAAATCAAATAAAATAATCAAAGTAATTATAGCTAACTACATAATATATATATATATATATATATATAAAAAAAAGCATTAAGATTTTCTATACTAAAACTAAGTTGAATCATAATGACAAAAAAGTTTCTGTTGTCAATTTAAAATTTTAACTCAGTGGTTAAAATATGGACTCAAATTTACATCCTTCTCAAATAGGTCATATTTTTGCATATTGATCACTGTAAAGATTTGGTGGTTTAGGTGATTTGGTATTTAATTCAAACTTGTGTATATATATATATATATATATATATATATATATATATATACATAAACTAACTTGCATTATGTCATTAAAAGTTAGGCCTAAAAAGCTAATTTAGTCTTTATGGTAGTAGTAGACTAATTGGTCATTAGTCTGACAAACCATTGATAAGGAATATAATCCTCAATGGTGTATTATGATTTCCTACTAGAGAAAATTAAAAATATTGTTATGAAAAAGAATTTATCTAACAAGTCAACCTATCTACTTAAAAGCTTATTAACTGGCAATTTTTTTCACTTACATATTCATTAAAAATACATTGTCTTTGCCTTTTATGCAAGTTATAAGTTACTAAGACTAATCATCAATTTTGTTATTTCATAAAATTTTAGATTGTTTTACATAAACATTTCAAGAAAATTCATCCGTTATTATTTTCAAAATATAATTACCCCCCGCCAATTAAAAAAACAATAACAAAAACCCTAACTTGTGTTTTTAATCGCATATAAAAAGTTTAAAAGTTTGTATTTAATTTTTTTTTGGGGGGGTATAATAATTATAATAGTGTGTGTGTGTGTGTGTGTGTCTATATAAGACAAGACCCATTGCTTTTAGAGAAACAAGTCTCGTTAAAATTTCCTGCAGTAGTCATTTAACTATAGTACTCAAACATACCAACAAAAAACAACTAATTAAACTAAAATAAAATACATTACTCTTGTTTTCTTTTGCTTATAGATTTTCTTTAGTAAGACTTAAAACAATTTCTAAAATAAGTTTACAAACCACTGATTGTTGTAAAGATATGACCTCTGGATAGTTTATTTTAAGTGAAGCCAGAAGATTTTTGCAGCCTTTATAAATATAACTTTCTTTGACAATATAACTGATGACATCAATGATAAAACTCCAATCAGTTACTTTTATACCTTTCTGTACATATATTTATCACCTGTTCAAGATTAGAATGATACACCGTTACAGTGTGTGTGTGTGTGTGTGTCTGTGTGTGTATATACATAAAATGTGACAATTATTATGGGATAGAGATAGTATGGCAAACTGCATGAGAGCTGATACTAAGGAGAGAAAGAGAGGGACTGGGTATGTCTTACTTTGCCTAAGAACTACAAATGTAATGAATAAAAATATGACTGACTGTTAATGCATTATTTTAAAAGAAAGATTATCGCTCATTTCTAATTTGACAAAGAAAAGAATCTGCTACTTCAATAATCAAGATATTTTTTAAGAGTTACACAAATGGAGCTGCATAGAATGAAGGCAAAGATAATTTGATGTCTTCAGAGGAGCAAGCACCAATAAGAAATGTATATGCAAAAATTATATGCAATGAATTCATCATGGAGGATTTTACACAAGTGATGCAACAGATTTGAAATGAAGATAAAATAAGAAATTTTAGAAAGAGAATGAGTGAATTTTGCAGTAAACCTTAAAATGTAAGGTTCTTTGAAGTGACAGAAGTGGAGAGAGAGTTATATATTGAGAGATGAGGAATTAAGAAAAATTATAGCTAGGAAGATTAAGAAAAGGAAGAGCAGATATTAGAGATAAAGAGTGATAAGGAATAGAGAGAGAGAACACCAAAGCTGTGCACCCTAACATCACCATCTGGCCTGACCTACTTGGCTAAGAGAGAACAGTATTGATAGCTGTGGTAGCAGCAGCAAAGTTGCCATGGTCACTGGTAACTGTTCTTGCCAACGTACCACTAGTGATGCTATCTTTTCCAACCATTTTCTATGGCTGTACCATTAGACAGCTGGAATATTCAGTAGAAGCAGTAGTGATAGCAATAGCAGCCTCCCCTCATCAATAGCAGCAGCAGTAGTGATGAGGTTCAAAGCCAAAAACACATCCCCCACCATGCACCTTTAAACATTGACTCTTCAGACAACAGAATTTATTGTAGCAAAGTGGTGTATTTAGACACTTGTCGCATTTGCAATAAATTTATCTGGGACAGATAAAAACAAGAATGAAAATTCAAGCTAAATATTCATGTCATTTTTTTTTTTTTTTAAATTAGAATTTGAAGAAAACAATTTCTTTTAAGATACAATCATGAACAATTTGAGATTTAAGGCTGCTTATAAGTCTTAAATATAGAAAAAGTGAAAAAACAAATAGTACCCTATAATTTATATAATAAAACAGATACTATCATTCACAATCTAAATCCTCTTGATATTGGATAGGGTACAAAAGTGTGGTGAATATACTAAACACATAAAGATTCCACAAAAAGGCATTTATCTATTTAGAACAAGATGACATTTTGTGGGAATGCTTGTCAACTAGCCTGCAGCAAATGATGGACAGAAGAATGGATGAAGAATAGTATGGAAATGAGAAGGATGAGAAGACAGGTTGTGTAAAAAGATTCTTTGATGTGCTGCCTTTATTAGCATTGATCAGTCTGCTGCTCTAACAGTGGATTGGATTACATTATTTGGGATTGTGTAGCCAAGAGGTGAGCTCCCTAAAAAAAAAAAAAAAAAAAAAAAAGCCCCAGTACAATGTTATTGAAAGCAGACAAGCTTTATTATTATGCAAGGAAAAAATCTAGAAGCCCAAGGAGAGAGAGAAAATATAATTCTTAACACAGTAGCAGCTGCTACAGCAGCAAACAACAAAATCTCTGTTACAAGACAAACTAACACCATCTTACAGCTTAATATTTAAAATTAAAATAATCACTAACTTATGGTAGTCTTTAGATACTATGTTTTAAACATAGCTAATATTTGTATAATAATATAAGACACCCTTTAAGTGTTTTGTTTTGTTACAAAATTTAAAAAAAAAAAAAAAAAATTCACCTAACCCCTCTGTACAAGCAGGTGCAACACAAGTTTAACAGGTTTGAATACAGTTTTGGTTCTCCTAGACTGGTTGTCATACCAAGGTTAAAGAACTCACTCTGTCCTACTAATTTGATGGAGATTACTTGGATTCATACCTTTCCCAAGGGTATTAGCACTGTATGAAATGCAAACAACTTCTTCCAGAATCTGAACTTGAGTTGCCATGTCCATTTCCTAAAATGCCAATCATTACACCACGAGCACCTCCATTATATATATATATATATACACACACACACACCCTTGTTGAAATCTTCCTACAATAGAAGTCCATGATATTGAAGCTTCTATTTAGGATGGTGTGAATGATTTTATTTAACATTTTATAGTTATATTAGGAATTTGGAGGATCAAAGAAATGATGTTCAGAGTGCAAACACAAACCCCATAGATTACATTCAGTTGACAAAATGGACAGGAAACTGGTTTATTTGTTGAGAGTATTTTAAGCTCGAATAAAAATGCTCACTATGATATGCCTTCTTTGCAGGGGATATATATATATACACACATACATACATACATACATACATACTGGGAATTTTAGTAATATATAGATTTTATACTAACAATACTGTGTGTGAAAATGGATTGTATGAGGATGATGCAATGTTAAACAGTAGCAAAGAAAACAATTGTAGAACATAACAGGTTCAACAAATGTGGGGAAACTAAATAATGCCACAAGAGATGGGGGAATTGATTTTCTCTTTGGCTGAATAATGGCTAAATAATAGAAATAGCTTTCCTTGCCAAGTTAGTTTTCTGTTTTAACTTGCTGCAAAATATTTTGCAACCCCCAATCATTCTATCTTTTGACTTGGGTAAGGTTGCAGTAGAAGCAGCAGCAACATACCACAAACACTAAGTAAATGTTTAACTCAATCCTAAAAATGGAAGAAAAGCTGGTTGCTAACATGAACATGGTAGACGTTCCAGAATTTATTGGATATTGTAGTATCAGACATAAATTAACAAACAAACATCAATTGGGAAATTCTAAAGTATTACAAAAACTATAACTGCATTCCCTCCCTATATATATATATATATAACACTGAAAACTTGTAGTAAGCAATGAAAATGTTAAGAAATTTCTTTCTATCAAGATGATAAAAATAATGTATCTTAAAGTTTAAGGGTAGAAGGTTATCAGAGTATACAGTTTAAAAAAACTCCCACTCCCTATATAAACTGGAAAAATAAGATTTTTCTTTTAAGTTATCTGACAGATTTAAGATAACAAGTCAATAATATATTATTTAATGCCCTATTACCTCTAGGTCAAAATTATTCCCATGCATCTATCTAGCTCATATCAAAATATATAAAGATTGATATGAGAAAGAAAAAAATGCAAGTGTAAAATTTTATAATGAATCCATAATGAGTCATGCAGAAAGTATGTTTTAGCAATAAATATAAATTAACATTAATAAAAAAAAAAAAAAAAAAAAAAAAAAAATCAATCCTCAAACATGATTAGTTTCTAATTTCCTTACAAAAGATCTGTTCAGAATTGGCAAGTGTGAGTGCTAGTGACTGAAACTACCATCTACTCAGCAAAGAATAATTGTATAAACTGTGCACATTTGTGCACCACTATGGCAATAAGTAATGAAAAGACAGTGCCACTGACTTTGACTAGAAATAATCAATGTAAACCAAGAGAAAGGAAAAACCCTAAATTAGCATCTACATTGGATAAACTCCAGGATTACATGTACCAGATATCAATTAACATAATTCTATGGACAAAGCAGAAAAGAAACGATAACAAGGAATAAAAGTCCATGTGTACAGGTGAATGCAGACAAAAGAAGTAAAGCATAAGATTTTTCTTAAATGTTGTCACAAAAGAAAAAGAAAATTTATTATTAATAATACAATGAAACCTGCCCATAACTTGAGGAGCCTACTGAATGTTAAGTAATAAATAATGTTAAGTGATAATATCAAAAATAAGCCTTTAAGCAATGAATATTGAAGGTATAAATTTACCGAACTCAAACAAGATGTCTACCTTGAGATCTTATGATAACATGGATGATGATTTATGGCAAGGAGAGAAATAGTATAGCAATTTACAAATTGTTTGGAGCAATCTGGTCAAATTTTATAATTAATCAAATGTCTGTCAGTACAGTTAAGGCTTGATCATTTTTGGCCAGACTTCAACAAAACTTTCAGGAATTTTAAAAGCTATGCTTGGGAAAATTTTAAATTGTATTAGGAGATTCAGTTCAGACTGGTTCTTAGGTAGGATTTATCTCACTCTTTATGCCTAAGTGGACATCTTGTACCCAATGTCGATAAACCATTTTCTTGGTAATTGTTATAGAGAAGTAGGTGGTTATCTCCCTTTCTAAATGCACTTAAACCCTCTCCATTGTGACTAGATGCTAACCCAAGCTGCTTCTAAGAGATTCATTTTATCTAAGTTACCGGCCTCTATTTAAAAAAAATTAACTTAACATTGCTTCTCTAAGTCTGGAAAAAAATGTTAAAAAAGGGTTTTGAGAGTATCATAGATATCCTACCAAATTCAAAGCTGTCTTCAATATATTGTGCTGGGTAAATGAGGTAGGAACCCATTAAAAAAATATGTCCTTGAAACATGAATAATTACCCTAAGACTAAATCTTTTATTTTTAATAATGACCATTTTATATAAATATGGATAAGTACTATTAGTCATGATAATACACTAGTAGAATTTCAAAAAGCAAGTTATCTAAAAGAAATCATGTAACAATAACTAATTTAAAATCTTTCCCTCTGGTCAGAAAATACTTTTAGGACATTTCATTATATCAGTAATGTCTTTATATACAGTTAGAAAAGAAGTTGTGTCACTGCATTTCCCAATAAGGACCGATTGATGGTAAAAAAATTAAAATAATTGGCTGGCTTACAAGACTACACTGGCATGCCAACAGTTCAGGTACTGAACAATTGAGAGGAAAAGTGTAATAGAAAAGTTTAAGGATAGTCTGCTCAGCCAAAAAGATTATCAAGAGCCAAATTAGGTTGGAGCAACAAGGGCAGCTGATACTGAACCTGTCTTCCAACAGAAGACAATAAGATAATCCCTGATGACCTTCAGGACATTGAAGATTGACCTTGTAGTAACAAAGTCAATTGTTAAGAAAGAATAAAGAATCTGTTGCATCCAAAATGAGTAATTTCTCTATTTGGAAAACTAAATGCTTCTGCTAAATAGTTGTAGAATTTATCCTAGCTTTTATGCCATTCACTTCAATAATGCATCATACTGAATGAATTTGCTCAGTATAATTAATAAAATATTACTTATGATTCAGAATAATTCACGATACATGAAGATTGATAAGATAAGAAATAGGGAATTAAGTTTGAATCTTCAAAAAATAAAATGAATAAAATGTTTCCTAAAGTTTTAATTCAATTTGAGATTATTTTTGCCACAGAATATACACTTATTTAAAACATATGCAATGCAATTGGTTTATAACTTCAGTTCTCCGCCCCCCCCCCAGGTAGAGAGAAAGAGATAAGAAAAAAAAAAAAAAATAAATAAAGTCAATTTTTGTAAGTATAGGGGATTTTGTCATTAGATTAAGTGAGTTCAGTGTCAAGAATAGAGATAACTAGCAGGAAATGATAAAAACAAAAATATATTATTCATATTATTATCTAAAGATATGTATGCAAGACATTCATATCAATGGCAACATTCAGATTTGGTACATAAACATTTTGAGATATTTTCTTTAATATCTAATTTAAAACAACTCTTGAAAAATATCAGAAATTGGTTGAAAATTAAGTGGAGAGAGTTGATCTGTAATTTTACGATCCAACATAGGAGTTTAGACATCACTGGACATAAACATATAACTGCTATTCAAAAGATAAATAAAATTTTGCAGAATAAAAAGTGAATGTCCAAATAAATGATTGACAATTGTAATATTATAAAAATGACAGAGTGACTTGTTACAGTCTTTATCTGAACAGAGATAAACTATTGAATTTTACTTAAGTTGAAATGAAAATATATAAAACAATTGATTATATTAGAATGAAGATTAAAATCCAGGTTGTTTGATAAACGTTTGTACATATACAATTCTTCTAGAACATACTGCCCTACAGACTGTTAATGCAAGTTTCACAGTCAACTATTACAATACATTAAATGATAATACATTATTATTAGCTGTTTGACGTATTTGCATCAAATATAAAAGACCCGTTTTGAGCACAATAACTGTAACCATTCAACAATATGGTAGTGTCCGATAAGGGAAAAAAGCCATAGAAACTATCTAGAGTGATAAAAGAGAGTAGTTAATTTATAGGCCTAGCAATACAAGTTAATATATACCAAGTGTAAAACCAATTTTCTTATTTTTTAAGCTTTACTTCATGATTTACAAATTTGACCAAAGAAAAAGACAAAAACAAAAACTATGTATGCATATTCCTATGCAGTTCTGGGTTAAGATACTGTTTCAAGTTTTTACCTTTCATTTCTTTAAGAGAAAGAAGGGAGTAAACCAACTGGTTAAAGAGCTCAAGAGAGAGTAAATATGAATGAACAAAAAGCTTTGTATTCATGGTAATTTAATAAAAAAAATGGCAAAGTTAAAAATAATTAGGAACATTCTCCTAATCTTAAGTCTTCATTAATCTTTTTACTTGTTGAGCTAAACAATTATTGTCCTTTAAACATTCACTTCACAACCATCATCAAATGCATGAAAGTCAAACTTAAAAGGCACCACTGTCAGTGGGTAAGATTTTTTCTTTAATCTGTATTAATGACAGTAATCTAATCTTTGTACCTAAGTGTTGTGCGTATTGAACAAAGAAAAAAGTTAATTCTAATCCTTCAACATGAGGCAGACATGTGTCTCTACTAAATCAATATATTCCATGATAACAAATAGGTTTTCATGCATAGCTACATATAATCTATAAATTTAGCTTTAATAAAGACTACTGCAAAGCTGGCAATTTGCAATGGCTATACAAACAGTATATGTGAAGTAACAACATGAAATCTATAACCTTAAAGCATATACAATGCAAATGAAACCTTTCTTTGAAAAGAGATTTGTCAATGAATTTTACATTACATACTATATATCAATTGAATTTTGAAGACAGATTTTAAAAAAATAAAACAAAAAACACATTAACCTATACACAAGTAATAATTTTGTAAGGTTGAAAATCAAAACTTGAGAGCAACTCTAGGCTCTAAAATTTAATTCTAGAAATTAATATATTTCATGAGTCAAAAGGTTGATCTATTCAAGTAAGACTTTCCACAAATATATGCTGTATCAACAACAAGAAAACAAATTAATAAAGATATAATGCTCATAAGTGAAAGATAAAACATAACACTACATTTTCCTATGCCAATCATTTTAAAGTTTGCACATCAGGAGCTTTTCTTTAAACACATTTAATTTTCATGCATAATATCATGATTACCATTGCCAAAACTAAAGTCACTTCTAAGCGTTTGGTGGTGTAGCCAATCAGTTGATTGGCTCAGAAACCTCCAACATAAAATCATTTGTATTCTTTAATTGTCAAATTAAAAGTGGCTTAAAGCAATACCAGTTGGCCATTAAGATATATACAGCAAGAATAAAATGTGTGCTAGAAAAATGTCATTTATTCAAGATTTAAGGGAAATTGATATTACCAAGTGAAATCAAAGTATAAACCAGCTAGTATAAAATAGCAAAGGAACTATGTCACGTCTACATTTCATGAACCTGATTTAAACACTCCTTGGTACATAGCTACTAAACTTGCACATACTTCTTTAGTCTTGAAACCTGATCTCCATTTTACTCTCAATAAAAATGTACAAGTGCTCATGATTCAAAGTTATGAGAGAACCAAAACAAAATTATAATATGATATATTCAAATAATGCCATCCTAAATAGATACTGACAAATTCTCAGAAGTTAAGACATAACTGCTTTGAACAGTACTAACCATTAATCATGTAATGTAAAATTGCATCTTGTAGTTGAAGTGTAGTATTCTTAAGTATATACTTGTTTAAAAGCTGCCTTCAAACAGCTCAATATAGTCATATCCTATTTATAGAATTGATATTGGAATTAATTACAAATAGATAATGTTTTAAAGTAAGCATTTAATAATTTCTTGAGAAGTTATTTAAAAAGTGAAATTAAATCCCGAACTATTATCAAATTGCTTTATTCTTTTGAGTTAGAACATAATGCTATTGAAGTAACAAAAATCTGTGAGCCATTTTTTGTTTTGTTATAGTCATATAGATTTAAAAAGAAAATTATCCATCCATCTATATATATATATATATATATATATATAACTAAAACTTTATTATGTATATATGCATCTAACTATAACCCAGCATAAATGGCACATAATAGCGAGATTTTTTTCAATATATTTAAAATACTTAGAAAATAAAGCAATTTTATCAAATTTACAACTGAATGATAATTGTGGGGTCTGCATTCACAGTTATTTTTAATTATCTAAATTCTCAATATAACATAACTATGAAACAATAATTCAAATCCTCACTCGTTCCTAAATAGAAGCATTAATACAATCATGGACCCTTTTTATCAGGAGGAAACAAACAGGTTCACATATTGACTAGAAGGTCTGCAAAATCTGCCTTTGTTAGACTAAATAGTGCTTAGGCATTAATTTTTTTTTAATGTAAGAGTTTCTTTCAAGTAGAATACCAATGAGAGATTGAGTTACTTGATGATGTACATATTTATCAAGTTGCTTCAACAAAATGCAGGTAGCAACAAGCTCAATTTTTAAACAGAGTTACAGCTAGTTTGAATTCAAGACTAGTTGTCATACCAAAGTTAAAGAGCTTAATCTGCCTTACTATTTACTCATAATTGGGAAGGAGAATAGATAGACTTTGGTCTTTCCTCAGGAGCATTATGACAACATAAAACAGTTTCATCCAGGATTTAAGTAGACAAGTCTATTTCCTACAATGTTAACTGTTATGTCAAATATGTTGTACATTTTAAGTATCTCAATGTTTAAATCATTTATATCAGTGTACCAAATAGCAGTTCAAATATAAACCACCCAGATTTGAATCAAATGTAACAATGATAAACAAATTCAAGCTTATCCTCTGCTACTGAATAGTTTGCTAGCAATACTTTAGCAAAAACAGATTGTATCCATTTGTTTTTAAATAAAATTCATCAATTTTTTTTCATTTGAATTTAATGTGGCCCATTTTAATGTCATATGAAAGACCAACACAAATCAGTTGGCAAATGCTCAATCAAATGTTTCAACTAGAATCACTGTTTAAAGAATGAGTGAATCTACATCATTAAAGAAGTAAAAACTGTCAGTACCTGACTCTCACTGTCAAAAGTTATGACCCAAGTGAGTTATGATAAAAAATTATAATTGGAAAATGAAGGATAATACTAGTCAAAATTATTAATGATTAACAGAGTATATAAAACAAAAGAGTACTTAAATGTTTACTGCAACCTATGAAAGAACCATAACTGCCCAATTCAAATTTTAATGCTAAGTAGATTTTATTACAACATCCCTCCTCCAAAAAATGTAAATGATTTATCATAGTAGGTAGAATTATAGTTTAAGGTTTGTGCATATATCTAAATTTAATGTGACAACAGAGAGCCTGCATTTGTTTTATATTGTAATATCACAAAAATCAAATCTTCATAATGTCCCAAGTCAATTTTTAAATATGAGCTAGGTTCTCTTGTTTGCTCTTTTGCAAACAAGGAACAAATAGATTATTGTTACACTCCCTCTAGACAAAATAATTATAAATAATCTTCCTTATGTCTCCTATGATTCTAAAGATGGGTAACTGTAACAGTCTTATGAGCAGTGGGTAACCAATTAAATGATGAAGTTGTCTTAGAAAAGTGTATTCATTCATCAAGTTGATCTCAGCTCTGGATACAATAGGCTAACCAACCATGAAATTAATATTTGGCAAACTTTTTATCCTCTGACAAATTTACAACTGAGCATACTGATTTTATTATTAGAATGTTAATTTTTTGGTTATTAACATGAAATGACTACTTACAATTTTTTCTTTGGTTCTCTAATTAACAATACCCAAAGAATAAACATTTACAGTCTGCAAAGCAAAAGGTAGCAGGGAAATTCTACCATAAGTTTTTAAATGTAAGCTATTTTTTCTCTCCACTAAATTTGCTGCATATCTTCAACTTAGCACAAGAGATAAGACAGGTGAAGTGAAGTGCCGAGTTATAATCTGACTATGGCTCTCACCCCATCCACAGAAGACATTTGTAGGAGACAACATTACTTACTGAGTATGTGCCCTATATACAATAGTTGTGGCACTTATCCAACAACCCAGTTAATTCTACTTGTATCAGTAGCTCTTCACTACCACTAGCTTAACAAACTGAAACTAATTTGATGTTGGTAAGAAATATGTTGTTAACATCAAACTTGTTTTCAACCTTGGATAAAGTTTAAGTTTGTCTACTAATATGATCTAACAATATTTGAAATGTTTAGCTTAGTACTCATTCTCTTGCCAGCTCAGATAAACATGTAAAATGTTCTGGAGATTAAGTTCAGTCAGTCTATACCAACTACTCATGTTAAACTTTATAAAGAAGGTTATATCAAGAGAAATCTAATATAATAGAAGTGTGTTTTCAAAAAGTTTTCTTCACAATGTTCTTTTCACTTATATTTTACTTTATAAAACTTTTACAAACATACAAAAAGTTGACAGATATTTTCAGAAGTTAATCATATATATGTTATAAACATTATATAAACATAATGGGTATGTCCCATGCCTTATAAATACATTGGACACTATTGTGAGGGGGAGGGTAATATGCTGATTAAGTAGTACACCATTAGCAGTGGTTTACCTTCTTCACGCCGCTGACGAGTATTGCATTTCCATTTCATTTCCAATCTCTGTTTTGATTATTTCTCATTCAGTAACCTTTTGTTAGGTTACAACAATATATCAAAAAGTGAAAATCAGTATTCGTTTTTCTTACTAAGTATGAGCTAGTAAAAAAAAGAGCATGTGTATACATGCATAGCCTTAGAAAACATTGAATTTATATACAGAGAAATAGAGAATAGATGATGATTTTGAGAATGTTAAACACTATCTTTAAAAATTATAATTTGATGTTCTTACAATAATTTTCATGGAGGTACCCAAGGTGTAATGGTTATTGTTATAGAAAATGGACATAGCAGCATAAGTTCAAATCCTGGACGAGGCTAATTGCTTTTCACATAGCACTAACTCTCTTGGGAAAGATGAATCCAATTATTCTCCTTGCAGCTATGGTTAAATAGTAGGGTAGGGTGGGTTCTTTAGCCTTGGATAGGTAACCAGTCTAGGAGAAGGAAAACCAAATTCAAAGCTGTTAAACTTTGCTTAAAAAATATTTAACTTGTGTCACATTCTACCCATGCGGAGAGGTTGGTAAATAAATACTGATATTAATTTTCCACTGTGGGTATGAAATCTAACAAAGTATAGCTTCTAACACCTTTTTAAGGGATAGGTTTTATATATATATATATATATATATATATATATATATAAAACCCAACTAAAATACAAAATAGGCTCAAAAACAGTTTTTATGATTATTAAAATTGATGGGATCTAACTTAAACTGTCTTACCTCATGAGATCAGATGATACTGAATAGTCATAACTTAGAATACAAGTATGAACTACAATAACTTAGAAAAACTTGAATAACTATATATAAGACTCTTACTTCAACTAGTTGTCAGAGTTTACTCTAGTTTCCTTCCTTTAAGCTAACAAAGTCCCTCTGAAAGTACATATCCCTTTTGACTTTCTTCTATCAGGGGATGTAGACTTAATTTAGAAAGCCACCTTCTTTACAGAAAGGATCAACTTCCTTAAGTTATTTACATGTTTGCACATTGTTCTTCCTGCCACAACCCTCATCATTTGGCTGCCTAAGTAGGTATTGCTCTTAAATTCCTCCAGACACCACCAGGAATACAAGAAAGCAGGTATCAGATAATAATAACCTAGATAGGTAAGTAGGTGGGTAGGTGACCAAAAGAATAGAGAAACAAGAGATGTCAAGTGATACCTGATATGTATATCTGTGCACATGTGCATAGTGAGTAGCTTGATATTAGAAGCACTAAACCAGGACAGAGAAGTCTAATCTAAGCTAAAAAGAGACAAACCTTCTCAGGGGAAAATAATAATAAAAACAAAAAACATGACAATATATGAAGAGCAAAAAGTGTGCCCTGAAGCTTATTGTCTATGTATGCAAATTCTGAAGGATGGCTGTGTAATTGTGGCCTTGAAAGCAGCACAGCTAAAGTTCTTAAAATAGACACTTAACATTCTTTATGCACTAGAGTGTAGTCATCAAGAAAAATAATTATTGATGTTTATATTTTATCAACTAACGAGTAAAAGTTTATGGATACCATCTTAATTCCTTCCCGCTTTTTTTAAAGGTAAAAAAAAAAAAAAAAAAAAAAATTACAACTTTAATTATATATAGAAGAAATTTTCCCAGTTTTCATTTGTCATTAAATTTCACATCAAATATCTTTTTACCTTAGTCATTAAGAAATTTAAAATCAAGAGTTCTCAAAGAACTAACAAAAAGATGTACAATTTCATTGGTTAATTGACAAAAATATGATTATATCCATGTGTATGTGGTGTGCATATCTAAATTTAATTAAAGAAATTTCTCATCAGGAAATTATACAGGAAATTCCTACAAATTATTAACTGTTCTCTCTTCTAATATCTCAAAAAAAAAAAAAAAAAAAAAAAAAAAAAAAAAAAGTTTCAGACTGCTATGTCATTTTCTGTAACTAAATCATAAAAACTATTTCTAAGCATAGCCAGTGGGTGGAGGAACCTTTTTATATTTAAAGGAAACATTGAAATTTATTTTCTACTAAATTCTCTAAATTTACAACAAAAATCTTAAGTTTAAACTTTTAGATATTAACTTAATCCAAATTTAATATATATAACTTAACAAACAAACAACTAATTTTTTGATTGCTTTTTGAGAGAAAACACTGGGTTATAAAAATTTTGATAAAGTTGTGGAAAGCTGCACTTTGTTTAGAAAGCCTGTAGTGATCCAAGAGAAAATAATAATATTTAAAAATCATAATAACTGCCTAAAAATACTTAACTGACAAATTTACTGATGCTAAATAGAAGCATAAATAATCATACGAATATAGTATATCAATATTAATTAGTAGGAAAAAAAAACAAAACATTGTGTAAGAAGTTAATCATTCAGAATTGACAGATTCCAAATTAATTATGATAGGCTCGGAATAATTTGATAAATGATGACATGAATACAAGAAATTAGAATCAGTAATGAAGAATATAGCATCTACTAGTCACCCCAACAGACAATTCTTGTTATGGACACTAAAACTCTTATAAACACCATTCATTATCTTAATTGTTCTAATTTTCAAGTCAAATAAAAACATGATCTAAAGAACAAATGAATCAATCTCAAAAATTAAACCAACACTAAGTCATCAATATTTCCAGTTTAATATATTAATCTTTCCTAAATGTAAAAAGATAAATTTAAGTTTACAACAATCTTTTAAAGACTTATGAAGTGGGACTTCATCTTTCAATTGACAAGAGATAGTCATATGTGACTTGGCTTGTGGCTGAATTAACTGCACATTTCTTCACTGGCAACATTGGTAAGATTTCGAGCCCTGGTAAGAATTTAGAATGATTTTTTTCAAAGCAGGTATGCTCTCCAACTTGGAGGACTGGTGCAACAATTCTTATACCAACTTAAACTTAACTCAATATCATATCAGTCTGATAAATATCAGTAACGTAACAATTAAATCAATGGTGAAAAGTGCAATAAGTTAAAAGTAACCTCAAGAACATGCATGCACGCACACACACACACATGCATGCACGCACGCATGGACGCAATATTAGTATTGACTGCAATTTATCTAAAATTAAATTCAAATTTTCATTTGTGCATAAGGCTTTCTTTGAACATAATTCAGAAACTATTAAATACAAGTTTACAGATAGCTTAAAGTTCAATAAGTAAAATCCTCTTTACTAAACAGTATGTGTGTTTATGTTATTATTTAGAAAATATATAAAAAAACATTTAACAGAAATTTTGAAAATAGCTTATGCAAAGGTTTATCTTAATACATTTCTACAATAACTATAATCAAATAGTTATGAATCCTAACATAAGGTTAAAAAAAAAAAGAAAAAAGTTTTTAAGTTATACAAATACATAAATGACAATTTTTCTATAAAATACAGCAGAAAATTTACCTTGTAAATTTCAAGCTTGGTATATATATAAAAAACATGTTTTCTTAATATGTATATTAACAAACAAGATATACTCTCATGTTATTGAATTAAAAGAAAATTAGTTACAAGTAAAAATAAAAAATAAAATAATTAAAACCCAAAATGACAAAGGTTACAGCAAATCATGAAAGTAATAGGGCCCAAGTATGATGTCCTTAGCTAAGAATGG
The DNA here is from genome assembly GCA_963585895.1 of Sepioteuthis lessoniana. Classification (NCBI taxonomy): domain Eukaryota; kingdom Metazoa; phylum Mollusca; class Cephalopoda; order Myopsida; family Loliginidae; genus Sepioteuthis; species Sepioteuthis lessoniana. The sequence goes on from OY757935.1 coordinate 33,629,337, forward strand.
TATTCAAACTAAAAACTAGAGAGAAATTGATACTAAATTATATCAGCCGAAAAGTAAATTTCAGAAAAGTATCTACTACTTCAAATTAAGGCAATTATTCTTTTTACTGATAAAAAAACAACAAAAAACCAACAACAACATTAATTCAAAACCTAAATCAATGAGGTATTATTTTCACTAGTATCAATAGGATAATATATAATCTGCAACCCTTAAAAGATATAAGCAATGGAAAGGAAAAGTAATATGATAACAAGAGTTAAGTATATACCTTTCTGGCGTTTTTCTTCAGTTATTAATTCAACATTTTCTTCAACAGGTGCAGAAGGGGCTTCCACTACGGGAGGAGGTGTTGGCTCTTTCTCCTCAACAACAGGAGGGGCTTCCACCTTTTCATCCTCTATGATAGGTGTAGCAAGGACTTCCTCCTCAACTTTTGGTTCAATAACTTCATCTTGGACAGGTTCTTTCACATCTTCAATAATAAGTTCTGTTGTAACAGTTGCTGCCTCCTCCACTACCACGGGTTCTGCTGGGGCTTCCTCTTTGACCACCACAGGTTCTGCTGGGGCTTCCTCGACTGCAGGTTCTGCTGGGGCAGCCGGTGCCGCCGCCTCCTCCACCACCACAGGTTCTGCTGGGGCAGCTGGTGCCTCTTCCACTACAGCTTCCTCCGGCCCTGTAACAGGTGCTTCCTTAACAGCTACAGGCTCTGGTTCCTCCATCACTACAGGCTCTGGCTCAGGTAATTCTTCTGTTTCTATTACAACTGAGCTTACCATTTCTGCCTCCACTGGTCCATTGTCCACTACAGGCTCTGGTTCAGCAGGTTGGCTACTCATCACTGCAGGTTCTTCCAAAGGAGATTTGCTTTGCAACAATATAGGTTCTGGTGTGACAGGTATCTGAACCTCTACAACATAAGCCTTTTCCTCTTCAACATTTACTCCCTTACTGGCACGAAGAGCCAATTTAGCCTCCTCTGCTTGTTTGGCTTGACGAAGTTTTTCCTTTCTAACACTGTAAGGTATATGATCTACAGGACTGGCCTTTTCCATTCCTCTTATTCAGCTGGCCAGTCAAACAGTAGATCTGAGAAACTGCAGTAAGTGCTGTGTTCTGCCAGAGCCTGGCTGGCAAATGGTAAAAGTAAAGTTGTGCTTGAAATTCTAAAGCAGGTGAGAACATAAACCTAACTGCATTTCAGCAACAGTCAGAAGCAGCTACCAATGAGAACATTGCTTACAGAATGTGATATTTGAGAAGAGCCAATAAAAAAGTCTGTTATGTTGGCAAACACTTTGTGAAGTGTGGCAGCATTCCACCAGAACCTTTTTGTGGGGTTTCTGCCAAAAAGGCCAGCTAACCTGTAACATTTAGCTTGTTTTACTGATTAGTAAGTTGGGAACGTGTGTAAACTTTTATGATAAAAAATAAAGACATATTCAAAGATACTATTTTAACACTGGAATTTTTTAAAAAATTGTTAAAATCTTTAAAAATTATCTTTATTTTAATTTCAAAGAGTAAAACTAAGGAACAATTTTCACAATAAGAAAGGTATTTAAAAAAATTTTTTTTTTAATCAGCGGAGTGCATTATTGAATTATGAAAAAACTAAAAATATAAATGACCCTTGTTAATTGAAATAAGTAGATCAACAGAGACTAAATAGACATTAGCACATTAAGAGATATGAAAGGAAGCTAAATGAATTAGTTCCATGTTATTTTGTATTTGATGAATGCATTTTTGTAGAAGTTAAATGGATTGGATCACTAATACCCTAAAACAGGACATATGAAGATAGCTGAACTACTAAAGGCAAATAGCCAAGACTAACAACAGAACATCACATATACAATGCACTAGTTCTAAAAGCTTTTTATAATAGACCAATAGAACTACTTTTGTAACTTCAATAGTTTTTTTGCTTGTCCCAAAAAGTTGATACACTTTGTAGCACTGTCAAGAAAAGAACAATACTCAAGCTTTGACTGAGACAATATTTCCTTAACTTCATCCATTATTAGTCTCCTCGCCCCTTAATTAGTTTTGAAAACTAGTAATATCATGTATAAGTTTCAATTGAGTCTAATGTTTCATACCAGAACAATTTGGAAGGTTAATTCTAGTTGTATGAAACACCTAGGGTAAAAAAAAAAAAAAAAAAAAAATCAAACTCACTAACAATGATTTTTTAGTCTATTTTATAACCAACTATGTTAATCAAGGGACCAAACTATTGTTTATGTAGATATCATATCTTTAATTTTATTAACAATATTTCAAAAGTAAAATCCTAATCAAAGGATCAGATTGCTTGAGCTATTTAGAAACATTTGAGAAAATAACAGTAAAGATGAGATCCTAGAAATTTAACTGGAAATCAATGAATCAAATGGTTATCTACTTTCAACTAAATACTAGAGTTAATAAATCTTAATCTTTATATAATCTAGAAATTTGAGTTAGGATCTTTGTATTTCTAAAGCAGTAAACTATCAAGAATTATTATTATTATTATTATTATTATTATTATTATTATTATTATTATTATTATTATTATTATTATTAGTCAGAATATTTAAAAAGGAACAGTTTGACCTTCCATAACACTTTACTTGCATGAACCCAAGAGTGAGTATAATGGCTTTTAGTTAAAATAGGTACAAAGAAAAAAAAAATAAAAAGTAGGAGTATCAGGAAAATTAATTGGCATTTTTCTAACTCAGCAGGCAATCCTCAGAGCAAAATCTTACAAGTAATGTTTGGAGTCAATCTCAGATTACAATCCAAAATTCCTATTAGACACAAACATACCTTAGTATGTTTCAGTTGCTATGAAACACAGTAAGAGGAAGCTGTTTTGTACTAATATAAATAGGATAGACAATTTTTTTCTTTTTAAAAAGATCATCACTACTAGCCCAAGGACAAAGACGCATTTTTTAATTATACCTAGCAGTTTGTTATTTTGTTTTTTAACTAAACACTTTCAATACATTTACATGTATATACTAGATCCTCAGAGTTTATGGAACTATTTGTTGATTGCATTTTTGAAAATTTAAGATATTGATTTTTCTTAAAAACAAAAAAAAACAAACTAGTCTTAAGTTCAATATTAGTATTGGTTTGATTTTCTAAAGCTATGAATAAGTTACATCAAATTAGTTAAAAGAAAGAATCCCCTCCCTGCAAAAAAAATAATGACACCAAATATTATACTTTGACTAGTGTCCTATGTTTGTTGTTATTATAGTCACATTTTGGCTATTGTACCTTCAAGCTTTCGAATGTGTTATCACTCCCCTCCCAGGTTACAAACTGACTGGAATTAACAAATATAAAAGTTTCAGTTTAAAATTCCCAAGTTACTAACTTTGGAATAGTGTGACATCAAGATGAGAATACTACCCAGAATACATTAGTATATAATAATTTCTGAAATGAGGAATTATCATTAAGACAAAAATTACACCAAGTTAATCCATTTAAAGATTAGAAATAGAAGTCTTTATCTGATTAGGATACATTCATGAAGATTATACAATGCTACTGATAAAAACAATTGTTTAGGTTTTATAAATTTCTTGATACCTTGTGACTTAAAATGAACATACAAAAGGATTATAATATGGGTGCCAAGGCTTATCAAGGTGGCAGGTCATTTCTATAGTTGATTTGAAATGGGATACCACTTCTAAAATTTCTATAACAGGCTAAAATAGTGCCATCATCTTCAAATGATATTTTAATTGTTGGCCAAAATTGCTTCTGCTTCAAGGTCTGTCAAATTTTGAAAGGATATTATCAATCATTTTTAGTTTATTAATGAAATTACAAACCATAAAAAGAATCACTGCAGCATTTTTGTGATTATCTTACCATAAAATTCAAAATTAAAATTGTCTGTCTTTCATCGCATAACTCAAGTATAGCTAAAACTACAACCAAATTCTGTGTTTACTAATGAGATGTTTTTGGCATATTAGTTTCAGAATTTTCAAAAACTAAGTTTTTAACAAGGAGTTCAATTTATAGCATAAATTGAAAGCTAAAGTGGACCTTCATTTTGTGTTTCTGACATTAGCTAAATTAATTCTTTATCGTTTTATCTGAATAAAGTAGACATTTAGTTGAAAGTTTCCTAGCCAAAAATCAATGTTAGGACCATTTTCTACCAGTTCAATACTGAAAATCCAGACAAAAAATACATTCGTAATATAAGCAGTAATGGCCACAAAGGTCCATAAAAATTAATCTTTCAGTGAGACTGAACTAAGTTTTTACAAAAGCAGTTAGTTGTTCCTAGTTTAAATCTCATGTTTAGAACAGGTTATCAATTAGTTTAATCAAATATTACAATCTATCTTCAGAAGGGATTAAAGTGAAAAAGCATTCAAGTACAATATAAATATTTTTACCTACAAGTGAATGTTAATTACTATTCAAATTTATGTGTATATATAATTATGTATACATGTATATACTTTAAGCATGTGTCATGACCTAAAATATGAGTTAGGTTAGTCTCAAATCTGCAACTATAATTAAGAAATCCATGGTATTCCCCATTCACAGTACAATAATGGACTATTATGTTCACCATTGTGCTGTGCAAGTAGAAATATTCATATTATAATAACTCATCACTTCATTTAATTTCAAATTATTTTATAAAAGTAGTAACTAATATACAAAATTGCTTAAATTTGGTGAATAAATCTTTAGTTTACTTAAGTTTGCTGGTGCTTTTCTCAGAATGGGTGTTAAGAAAACTTTAAAAATAAAATTAAAAAACTACTTATTGTCAGTTATTATTGTGGTCAGTAAATTCCACCAATAAAGGGAGTTAGTTGAGATTGAATGCTTTGACAATAGAAATAATGTGTTTTCTAGAATCTATGATAAAGTCTTCTGTTGCTCCATTTTTCTTCAAATAATCAAAGGCTGTTGAAAAATAAAGTATAATTAAAATCCTGTAAGAAAAGTATAAATTATTGAAAGAAAAAAAATTGTGTAACTTACCTTTTGGATCGATGTTTTTCAACCATGGTCCTGTAAAAATAAATAAAAAAGATTATAAATAATGCAAAAATTGTAGATGATACTTTCATATTCCAAAATAAAAAGTGGAACATTTGCCAAGTTAACAGCATAATTAACCAGAAAAAAGATTAATAATGATTAAAACTTTTATAAGACAAATCAAAGGAATGAAAACAAAAACAAAAACTGCTTTATTAAAATTCAAAAAGTATTTTTGCTTTTAAACAAATTAGAAGAAATAATTTTTTAAAACTGAATTTACACATAACAATGGAACTGAACAAAATGAAAACAATCAGTATAATTTTTCAACAAACCATAATTTAAAATCAGTTATCTTCAATTGTTGTACAATTATTTTTGACACTTATTTAATCTCAAAAATTGTAAAGCAAATGGAAGAAAATGTTGACATTGCATTTTTTTTTTAAATTGAAGGAACTAGAGAAATTTCTTTATTTGTCAACTTGACAAATATTTCCCTAATGATTATATTGAAAGTTCTGCCTGTAAATTAGAAGGCTATGTAATAATTCAAGGAATAGTTCAGGACATCAATATATTAATAAAAAAAGAAGTTCCTATTGCTACTTGTAAGACCACTTACCAACATTAACAACTACAGGACATCTGTTAAAACATTAAAAACTGCAGGACAAGTATATAATATCAATCTGTTTTTACTTAGTAAATGGACATTTTCCTCAATGTATTCAAATTTAATCTAATGAGTGTTCATTGAAAGTTTAGATTAAGTAATTTCCAAGACATTTCAGAAGCTTTTGTAAACTCAGTAACAAATCAAATAGAAATCTTTAAAATTTGACTTTTCTTTGATGGTTAGAGTGTTTGCCAATGGCCCGGGAGACCTAGGTTCAATCCCAGGTCGAGTCATACCAAAACTCATAAAAAATGGTACTTGATGCCTCCTTGCTTAACACTCAGCATTATAAGGTAGGGATCAAAGGTAAAGTGGAGCAATCCAGGGAAAGGTGTAGTGCGCTCCCCTATACCTTGATGTAGTAGCTATCAAAAAGGGAGCCTTCAGGTCACCCTTGACTAAGGTCGCCAACTTAATTATTTTACCAATAAATCAATCCACTTACATAGTCATTTTCTTTGATCCCATGACATATCATTCTCAAGTAGCATTTTCTCTCTCCAGCCATCACTAACAGTTAAGCTACCTTTCTAGTAAAAGGCAACTTTTAAGAGCTAATGTCTAAAAGATGGTTTAAACTTAGCATTTTCTTCAGTAAAACTTGCAGAACTAAAACAGATAAACAAGTAAAAAGGAGTCTAGAAACATGTTCTAATGATTATCAGATGGACATCATCATGCAGAATAAGTTATTTCAAGCTAGAGCTCTCAAAAGTTTTTACCTAATCAGGAAAAAAGAATAACTGAAAACCTCTTAGCCTTGTTTATATAATAATAATCAAGGGCTCCAATCATAGTTGAAACCTTTGGAACAGTTCCCAAGAACTTGAAGAGAGTGGATGAACTGGAGATTAAAGAATTGAAACAATCCAGATGACAGCACTACTAAAATTGGTGAAGATCCTTAGAAGAGAACGGAGGAAACTTTCTTTAGATTCCAGTGAAAAACCATTAGTTAAAGCTGGTGTGAAAGACTAAAATAAATTAGTAAATAAATTACAACTCAAAATTATCATTAGAATAAAACTTCCCCACAAGGGCAGATTCAACACAAGGTAGAGTTTAGCATTGAGCTTCTTAAGTGTATGTGTGGTTAGAGAAAAGAAAATTATCCAGTTACCTCAGTATTGATTGATTGACAACAGAGATTGATCCTGATTACTCCTTCAAGCTCAAAGTGAAGGTACAGACTGAAGGGAGGAAGAGAGGTTAGCTTGCTGGAGTTTATTGTACTTTAAATCCTCTCCAAAGTTACATCATACCCTCTCTGGATACCCTGTACCTGAGCTCATAAAAGCTTTGCTCCAGTATGCATACATCTTTGTTTAACGCCATCTCATCATTCCATTAAAAGAAAGGTTGTGAATGATCATTATACTAAGCATTTTATTAATATTTGATGAGATCTGAATCCCAAATATTACAGGGTATAATAGAATAAAAGCTCAGCAACCACTACCACAAAAAAAAAAAAAAGAAAAAAAAAAAGAAAGAAAAAAAAAAAAGAAAGAAAATTTAGGCTAACAGGGTGGAAGGATTAACTATGTAAGTGATTCCCACCCCCTTATACAATGAAGAAAGAGATAAAAGATCACTGCAATGTAAATAATCTAACAAACAGGCAGTGATTTATAAAACAAAATTTCTAAAATAAACAAGCATCAAAATTCCACAGATAAACCTAAGATAGAAATAACAATTCACAATAATTGAACCACCAAGTATATATAACTTTGCTTTTGTTGTTTTTCCTGGTAGGACATCCATGCCTACTACTTAAATAGACACTAAAATTTTTTTATTTATATCATGAAACAATATACTAGACAAGGCCTTGCTGGAAAATAAACAAAAAAGATTAGATATATCAAATGCAATATTAATAATTCAAAATATCCATTATCAGGAAACTAGACAGGAACTGTCAGACTAGGAAAGAAAGATTGATTTATTAGATGGTTTTTCATTTATGACACTGAAATAAAATGAAAACCTTGAAAATGATGTTTATTCAAAAATCATCAGTTTTGGACTTTAGTTGTTAAATTTACCTATAAGTTTCATATACTAAATATAACAAGTATTATTGGAGTTGGTATAAAAAAAAAAAAAAAAAAATTTTTTTATTTATCTGAAAAACCAACCAAATGATAATTTTGGAATCTACTGATTTTTTTAATTGAAAGATAAGTGTGAAACATGGCTTTACAGTCGTAACATATTTTTCTTCAATGACATTAATAAATATACACTTGTTTCATTATTTTTTCTTAATACATACACAATAGCAGATTCAAAGCTGTAATAACTATCTAACATAAGAAATTTGAAGCTCCTTTTTATAAAGTTTTTAATTTTGCATCTGATTGATAAATATTTCGAACAAAAAACAATTTAAGATCATAGCATAGTTTCCTCCTTAGTGTGATATTTGCTTTTCCTCCTCCTCAGAACATATGTGTGTGCAACATACAGAATATTCAAATGAACGAAATGAATATAACAAAAAATATTGAAATAAGATTAGTCTGGTTTTTGTTATATTAATATTTGGTCCAAAATTGTTAATTTTGGAAACTGAAAACAGTTTTCTATAGTGTATTAATCTGATCTGACTGAGTAATGTGAAATTACCTTATTACAGTAACAAATCAGGTTCAATTAAATAATGACTTGTGTTACAGAACTTTTCATTACTCTAGTGAGGCAAGATTTTGTAACCAATACATAATTTGTGAAATCATTTTACATACGAGAAGGGGAAAAATTTAATACCGAAGCAGGAGTAAAACTAGACAACATAATGATCAAGATATTAAAAGCAAATAAAGGGGAGGGGGACCCCCCCCAAAAAAAACACCAACATATTCCAAGAGAAAAATTACATGAGATCCAGGAAGTATTATATTCTTTCAGGATTTGACAATCATAGCTCTTCACTTTATCAGTAAACTGTAGATTACCACAACTGTTTTTGAGATAGATTATAAAGTCTCATTATCATCACCATGATTTGACTTGTTATTTTTACTCATATATAGAGAGGTAGCAGTTACATCAAGAATAACAGTTCTATTTAATAAGGAAAGAATTTCAAGTATAGAATCTTTTAACAGTACTTTACAAGACAGTAAGCTACATGATAAAATAAGAACACTCAATAATTAAGGAAATGTTCAATAAACAAGAATTTTACTTGTTTAACAAGATATTTCAAAATAGGATTGTTTATATTTATGTTACACATTGTTCTTTTTATTGCAAACAAATGATATTAACACAAATTTATGCATGATTTCAATGGTCTAATTAGAAATGCAGCTTCTTAGCTTTTCAATTAAGAGCAAAATATATCATTAGTTTAACATCTGATATGTTCCTAATATAGACTTCAATAAGCCACTGAAACCATGCTTTAGAGATAAAAAGTCCCCACATCTAGGACACATCAAGCTGATATAAACAGATACTACTCTGATTTTTACCAAAAGCCACAATTTGAACAGGACCACAGAAATCAAATTGTATCATAATTGGACAATATTCTACTGCTAGATATATAGTTATATTGAGCTTGTTTTGTAACCAAAAGTTTCTTCATTGATATAAGTGAAATAAAAGGCAGAATTTTAGGGATTGTTCTTCAAGGCTGGAAGGCATAGCTAATTTAAAAAATTAGTGCAATACACTTTATCCTACCACTACCAACTTTTAGCCTTAATTTAAGCTTATGAAATATTTCCATAGTCATATATTGATCTTAATGGAATAAATAAGAATGAGGCTTAAAATCAAAATATTTCTAATCTATCAAGTTGGCTATTTCCACTTTTTGGAATACCTCTTAAAAATCTTTGTAGTTTACAGAGTTACCATATCTTCTATATTTAGAAATAAGTGATATTAAAAAATATACCCAAGACACTTTGAACATTTACATGTGCAAACAATATAATTTCTTGTTAGATTATAAATAGTGTACCAAAGTTTATATAGAGTATAAAAAAAATAAAAGATCAACAATCAATGGTTTCTTAGTGATATGCTTCACTAAAGAAAATGCTTCAGTATCGCTTCTAATTACATCATATTTTTAATCCACCCCAACAAGGCACTGGCATGAGAGCAAGACAGTTAAATGATAAATAACTAATTCACATTTATTTCCATCCTCAAGTCATAAGAAGGTTTTATACTAAAATTATTCCAGGTTTTTTCCTATGAGTGTTAAAAATTTAAACAGTTACACTTATTTAAAAAGTAATTTTCTGATTTCAAACAAGTTATTCTCAAACTCTAACTTATAGATAAATAACTGAAGAACAAAACAGAAAGGTTAATTTATTTAATTTTTTTCATTTAAACTAAAAAGTTCAAAACTAATTGGCAAATCACCAGGTTTTTTTTAAAGTGAATGCCAAGAACAACTTAATGGATTATTCTAAGAGATGTTTCTTTACATTTTATTCTTTTTGAAAGATCATACGTCATGAAAGTTATGAACTAACCCAAAATATTTGAGCATTCTGATATATTATAGACTAAGGACAAGTTTATTTTGAACTTCTTACACCCAGCAGCATCAATTTAGTGAGACTAGTGACAACAACCGGGGATACAATTTTAGCTCTAAATGTGGAGTTTTATGACTTACAAATGGTGCTTATTCAGCAACATTATTGCCTATAGGATAAAATTTGTAAAATTATGAATGTTTGGTCCCTGTATGTTTAGAGATTTTTGAAATAAGTGTTACAATTATCGTTGTAGTAAGTGGACTTTGCTACCTGAAGTCAAATCCTGAACAAATCTGTTTGCATTTCTCATAGCACTAATACTCTTGGGAAAGGTATGAATCCAACTACTCTCCCTTCAAGTAAGTAGTAGGGCAGACGGGGCTCTTTAATCTTGATATGGCAATCAATCTAAAAGGAAAACTGAATTCAAACTAGTTGTAGACCTGGAGAGGGATAGGCTTCACCAGAATATTCCTGCCCAAGACATACTACATGAGTAGTGTCCCCACAACCTAAAAAAGACTATGGGACCAATGAAAGTAAGATATGTTTATAGAGAAAAATGGTCAAGATTTCTTAAAACATATCTATATTAAACTCATATACAAATAGAAAACAAAATTGCAACACTGAAGAATGAGACCAGTTTTCATTTGTGCATCAAGTCTGAGTATTGTTGATATAACCCTTAATTTAGAACCTGCGCACATATATATATATGATCACTCATGGGAATCCATCTATCACCTATCCTTTTTATCAGTAAACTGAAACATATTCAAGGCTTTTTTTTAATCAAATTAAGGTTTTCAGACTATTGTCTTCATCTTTATTGTTATTTTCACAACATTTCAGTCGATATGTCCTCTGCCCTTCTTCAGGCATTTGTCGAACTTGGGAACCTTCACGGAACTTCGAACCACGTCCTTTATTAAATCTACGGGGGTCACCTGTTCTGATTCCGTTAGCCATAACCGGGTACAAGTGTTAAGTATTCCTGTATTGTTACTCGCCTGCAGTCAGGATTGAACCTGCAACCTCCAGATGATTGTCTCCAGCAGGACACATAGTGTAACGGTTATAGGCGTTGGTTCCCTAAGCTTCTAAGGAGACAATCATCTGGAGGTTGCAGGTTCAATCCTGACTGCAGGCGAGTAACAATACAGGAATACTTAACACTTGTACCCGGTTATGGCTAACGGAATCAGAACAGGTGACCCCTGTGGATTCAATAAAGGACGTAGTTCGAAGTTCCAGGAAGGTTCCCGAGTTTGACAAACACCTGAAGAAGGCCGGAGGACATATCGGCCAAAACATTGTGGAAATAACAAAGATGAAAACCATAGTCTGAAAACCCTTAATGATAAAAATCATCAAGCTTCGTCTCAGTAATTTAGACAACTAATATTCAAGGCTGTTGCAATCATTTTTCATGTTTATTTTTACCAGAATAGCTGTTAAGTACATATAGCACTGACTATATGTGATGCTAACATAATACTAAAAGGGCTGTAAAAGTATCATTATATTTTTTTGAAAATTAACATCAAATATAAATTATAATATGAAGACATTAAGATGTCCTTTCTGATTAACCATTGCCTAACTCTACAAGATAATTGGTTTAATATCATTCACAGTTTAAAAGCAACACACAATCTCATTTCAAAATTATACTACCAAATTTTCATTTGATTCTAAAGAAAATCAAAGAAACAAATTTAATATAGACTTAATTTTAGAATAAACTTTAACAAAGCTTCAGAAAAAGACAAGTTATATAAATAGAATTTTCTGACTGAAAAATATCTTAGCAACTGGACAAACTATAAAAAAAAAAAATTGAAGCAGCAATGTTTGATTAATATAAAAGAACATACAGCCTGTCAATATAATATCACATTTAAAGAAAAAATTATATACAAGTTATATTTTGTCAGTGGTCATTCTTGTAGGAATGTTTTGCTATAATAATAAAAAAAAAAAAAAAAAAAAGGGAGGGACCCACATTCTGTTTTTACACAGGGTTACATATTTTAGGATATGTCTTGTTTAAAAAAAAAACTTGTATGACAGGATTGTCAAAAGTTTTCTCCCAGAATTTTCCAATATTACTGTTCATTGTTAAATCATTAAATTAAGAAAAACATTTGATGCATCTTATTCTTTTCTATAGTACTCATAGAAGTACCAGAGAGTGAAATAGAAGGCGGCGGAAGGAGTAAGTTAAGAATTGAAAATGTGTCCTTATTTATAGTTGAAAGATTTCACTTATTAATTCAAATGAAAAATATTCTTTTATTTTATGAATTATTTTAATTCTTTTTTAGTTTACATTCAAAATGATATATATAGATATGTAACATTGTGTCATGAAAATATTTCAAACCTTTCACCAGTGAAAGGTTTGAAACATTTTCATGACTTTTGAGGTCTTCAATAAATTATTTTTTTACAATTAGTGTTCAGTTACAGAACAATTTAGTTAATAATTTTGTAAAAATCAAAATTTTCATTCAATTTTTAAAAATCAAACAATAAAAGAATCAAAGAATTCATATATTAGAATATTCTTTAATCTCAAAATTAAAAAAAAAATTACATTTAAAATATTTTTAAAATGCAACCCTAAACTCTTGAATGGTTTGAAAGTTTATGATTTTAGTTTGCTAAAGACTTTAAAAAAATATGATAAAATTTAAATTCAGTTCTTAATTGCCTGTTGAGTTAGAGATAAAATTGTATTTGCTTAATTTATTTTCTTTTTCATCCTAAAAAAAATATAGCAATAAAAAGAAGCTAAGAATTAGAAATGTTTCCTTATTTTTAGGTGGAACATTTCATGTATTGATTGTAGTGGAGGGTTTGAGTTACACTGATTTAAAATTGATATTTTGTTCTAAGGAATATAAAAAGTATTTGTTAAAATAAATAAATAAATCAGTTTTTGAGTTATCATTAAACAAGGCTTTCATTTATTTATTATTTATTTTTTTTACCAACTAAATATGTAACATTAGGTAATTACAATAAAAACAAGCAATGAAATAAAAATGTGTCCTTACAAGAAGCTTAGAATTTAAAAAGTACTCCTTGGTTTAATTTTTTCTTTCTTAAAGTACTAAATTACAAAACAATTTAAAAAAAGCATTAAATTCAGATTTTGCCAATGAAATCTGAGTGATATTTAAAGATGGTAAGTCTTAAAAAGAAATGAAGTATTGCACATGCTTTTTTGTACTTGTGAAGTGTTCAACAAATCAACTGATTTTTTAATTATTAAATTATATCATTTAATCATTAAAAAATCTAAAACTAAATTTTGTACTTTTATTTATAATAAACATAAAAAGTTTATGCACAATTTTAATGCTTAATGACACAGACAGACAGAGACACACACACAAGTGTATTACATTAATAAATTAGCATTTTCAAGTTTTAATGACTTCATGAACTATACAATATATGTAAACTGATTGTGAAATTATATATATCATACAAAATTATTAAATCTATTCAACATTAAAAACGTTCAATTTTTCATGGCAAAGTCCTATTTTTAATCACAAAAGAATATTTACAAAAAAGAATGGTAAATGATCTTTTGAACATTACTCGTATTACCACCAGCAGAGATGAACCATATTAGTGACTTGTCAAAAATCTGTCATTTGTTGGCATAACCAAAGAAATGATATGTATCAGACAGAAAGATAGAAAAAAAATGTTAATACCAACATAAAATTTGATATAATAGCACAGTGAACAGAAAATAGAGTACAAAAAGTTCTACTCCTTAGTTCATTTTTGATCACAAAAAAAAGAAAAAAAAAAGAAAAAACAAAACAAACAATAACATTAAGCTTAAGAAAATATATTTGGATTATTGTATCCATATATCTTGAAAGAATGGGATACTAACCAATAAACTAGGTGACAAGTGATGTTTTTTTCCAGTTTAAAAAAAAAGAAAACAAAAAAAAAAAACCACTGATCAATTTTAAATTACAAACCATCTAACTTGAAAAGTTCATTTTCACATGACAATATTTAATTTTTATAGCGATTTCAACATCTATGCCCCATTTATGTGATATTTGTAAAAATTGCTCTATGTATCTTTTCGATTCTACCAAGATCCAATATATTGGATAGAACTTTATACATAAATATTCGCCCCAATTTTAAATTTGTATTTTTAAAAGTACTTCCTTCGACAAATTATTATTTTAAAAAGTTCAAAATTTGCCCCCGTTAGTATGTACTAGGCTAACTTTGTAAAATGTTTCAAAATTAGATTAGATCTAAGGGCTATAACTCCATTAAAATGAGCATAGAAATCTTCATATGGAACCAATCCAAGATTGTTAGTTACTTTTCTAGGTAATTGTCAAGAGTACTGTTAGTTGTGCCCCATAGATTTGAGGGAGTTTGTATAATAAAAAGAAATAAAAGTTGTTCCCCTTCATATCGGTATGTTAAGTGCATAGCAGAAAAAGAAAACCAAAAAAGAAAAAAATAAGCATGAGGAGGAAAATAAATCAAATGTATATTTGATAGTATACATCTACCCACCCCATAGTAACTGGAGTATGATCAGGTAGTGTAGGGAGAGCTTTATGATAGTAGGCAAAATGCCGAGTGTGGCTATTGCGCAATTAACTCTAAGAGAAAAAGTCAAGCTAAAAGGATATTTCTAGTAGAAAGAGTAAACAAAGGTATCAGAGGAGGAGCTGTTTACAATGCAATAAGACTAGACCAGATTACAGGACTGAATTAAAGTTTCTCAACACTTGAAGGAATGAAAGTAATAGCATCACAAAAATGGAAGGGTCAGATAATTTATTTGCAAACAGGATTAAAGAATATCAAAAAGGTGAGTGCAAACATTTCAAGTAATACTGCATTTGTAAGTAGAGAATAGATGCTAACAACTTAGAGAGCTACAGAGAAAATCGTTTTTAATCTTACATGTTTTTGTAACAACAACAAAACCTTCTAGTCAAATTTCAGTCAGTCTCAAGCTGCAAGTAATAATTTATTTTTTTTGCAAAAAAACAGACAGAAAAAAAAAAAATTTTTTTTAAATAAGAATCAACAAATTATACAAAACTAATATCTGACCTGAATATGAATTAACAAATTTTAAACTGTACACATATGCATTACTTCTATTCTTAAAAACATTAATTATATAAGTATATCTTACTAACAATAGCAAAAATAAACCAACAGAAAAATCAAATATTCCATATAAATCAAATCAGACATATGACAGAAGTTATTAATGCAAACATTTTATCTGCCAAACAAAAAAACCATTTTATCTGCCAAACAAGTTTGGAATTAACATAATGTGAATTCTAAGTCACATTAAGAGACAAAAAAGAAAAAAAAAATCTAGAAAGTGCCCGAAATCTTAATTTGTTAAAGAACAGTTTCTATCATTATGAGTGGGGTGGGCAAGAGTTAATATTAGCTTAGATCCAGAAGGCCTTTCTCCAACCCAGGCAGCATCTGGTCCTTCATCTAAAAAGGATAAGAGCTGGGTTTATTGCCTGGCACCTTAGGCACTCTTGAAGAGTAACACCAAAGGAACAAAACAATTTATGTCACTGCCCTGTGAGATTCTTAATTTTTGTTGGGTATGTCTCACACTAAACCGACTTTGTATCACATTTTGGCCTCATGGATAGTCAAATAAATCACTATCAGTTAATATTAAAGTTAGGTGAAGAAGAGGTTTAATATTGGTCAATAGATAAAATTTGGGATAAGGCTATCAATCCCTTGTCAGCTGCATTTA
Source organism: Sepioteuthis lessoniana (assembly GCA_963585895.1). Taxonomy (NCBI): domain Eukaryota; kingdom Metazoa; phylum Mollusca; class Cephalopoda; order Myopsida; family Loliginidae; genus Sepioteuthis; species Sepioteuthis lessoniana. The sequence continues at coordinate 33,645,379 of OY757935.1, forward strand.
CCAGCAAAACGATTTTTAAATAAAAATAAATCTTATGGTAATCAAATATAAGTGTTATGAACAACAAAAAGAATATTTTAATAAAACCAGTTAATTTCCAGCCTTGTTTTTAGTCTTTTTTGACAATAATCAGAATGAAAAATATAGCAAAAACAGTCAAATTTGGTGTCAAAATAAACTTTAAGTATTTAGAGAGCAGAAAATATGAATTAACAGTAGATACAACAAAATCCAATGATACTTTCATATGGCAGTGCTAGAAATTCTATTACACAGCAGTTGAAGAGTAAAACCAAAAAAAGGGAAAAGTAAATAAAAGCTATACAATTAGCTATTAAAACTGGATAGACTTATTAAAATAATTTATATATTTATATATATATATATATATATATATATATATATATATATATGAGAGAGAGAGAGAGAGAGAGAGAGAGAGGTTAAAACCTTTGATATAATAAGTCTACTAATTGAACTAATAAGCCATTTTCAACACTAAACCCCTTATAAGTGCTACTGCTTGAGTTCACCCCTCACCCCATTTCTTCCAAAGAGATTTTTTTTATTAAACTAATGTAAATGAAAAGTATATGAAGCCCAAATTAATATCACTTACCAAGGAACAATAATTTATCAGATATTTAGATATATGAGTGGCTTCATTATACAGAACAAAAAAAAAAAAAAAAAAAAAAAAAAAAAAAAAGAGAAAAAAAAAGAAAAGAAAAAGAGCACCACTAATATGTAATTAAAAAGCTGTAGTAAATTAAGACAGCTAGCAGCAGGAAGGTTAAATACCTCCAGACAAAAAAAAAAAAGGTCAGACATTAGAACTTCTGCATTAGGCAAGAGTGACTGGAGAAAGATAATGGTAGCCATGATTTCACAGCAAAACCAAATAAGAGACTATTGTTTTCAATTTACTGATTAAAAAAATAACTAAAAGTAGTATTTATTTTTTGAATATAAATAAAGGATAGAGAAGCAAGAAATTTGAATTAACAATTCAGTTGCTGGTACTAGGTTGGTGAAGTTTGTTTATAACAACTTATCCTAATGAAATATGATCAGAGCAGGAACAATATATTTTAAGAATAGTATCTAACACAGTATAAAAAGTGATGGGCAAACACTTATAAAATCAAGAATAGTATACTATACTAGCTTGGAGAGAAGATGGGGGCTATTAAATACAATTAAGTTTTATAATGAAGAGCTTCAGGAGATATTTTCTAAGTTTATAGAATAAAAGAAATTGTGAGAAGGAGCTCTTTCTCAATGTATGGGCAACATAAAAAGGCAAATACCAATGGGACAATTTCTGGAACTGTTATATATATATATGAGAGAGAGAGAGAGAGGTGTAACTCAACCTAGTATCACATTTCTCCTTATGGTAAGGTTGATAATTATCTCTGAAAAATCTTACAGTATAAACTCACATTTTCAAAACTTTTGCAAAGGAGACAAAGTTTTGTTATAAGCCCTTGTCAGAAGATATGGTGAATATTCTGATATTCAATTAGGTTGCATAATTAAGACAAAATTTGACGGTCAACAACTTATATCAATTTTACTCCCTTCAAAAATCTACGTGTGTACTTAAAAAAAACCCATTCTTACAAAAGGATGTAGTACAGCAGAATAATTCGTTGTTTATGCTTGGGGGGGGGCATTCATTCAAATTTATAATATAATCTATCATAATAAAATATCTATATTTTTGGAAGTAACACTCAAGGGAGGTAAGTATTAAATACTAATTATATAGTAGCCTCCCGTTTTTCTTTGAAAGAAGTTGGGCAGGAAGAAACCTAACTAACTGGCTTAATCTAATAAGGGAGGTGTAATGTGACATCGTAGGGAGTTCATACTCCAGTCGTGCTATTATATTCACTTTCAAACTAATATTTTTGAGAAAAGTATGAACCCAATTATTCTCCCAGCTATGAGGTAAATAGTAAAACTTCTGCTCTTCTACTGGGATGGTTGATAGAAAACCTATGAAGGTTGATATGTCATTAAACAAAGAAACCAAATCTAGTTAGTAAAGACGTTTATATTCCGGGGTGTGGGAGGGGGAATTCAATTTAAAAAAATTTTTTTTTTTAAATTTCCGAAAGTTGTCTCATGTGATAACTCTCTCTCAGTAAAAGCAAAGTTCTTATTTCTTTAAAACTGGAAATAAAATACACTAAGTTTAAAATGTTACAAAATTTTGTACATACCTAATAGAATGTATAATGTATTAAGCTACAAAATTAGTCCTGTTCTTTCTGTCACATGTGTACATATGGTAGCAAAAAAAACAAAAACAAAAAAAAAAAAAAAAAACGAAAATTAAATTCTTTGAATACTATGCCACGTTTTAACTGGCAGTCAGCCATAGCACAATTACTAATAAACAGGGGCATCTCTAGTGGTGCAATGGTCAGTGAAATAGGCTAACTGTTTTTTGCAAGCAAGTTCAAGTTTCACGAGGTGCCCCATACTTTTGGCCTGATGCCAATCTATGTTCAATAAATGACTACTTATGATAAACAAAAAGAAATATACAAAGACATTGCAAGGAGACATTAATGTATGAATGAAATATCACTGGGAACTGGTATTGCCAGGAGGAAAAAAAATTAAATCCTAAGCATAAAGGATGAGAACTATTTCAAAGATGTCAATTTCATTTGTCATTAATTTAAGCCTCTAAAACAGTTAACTAGATTTCATTCAGTTATTTCACACCCAATGCTTAAGTTTAGTTTAATAAGTTATGAGCAAATATTGAAGGGGGGAAAAAAACAGACAAATCGTTATGTGAAGAAGTCTATCATGATTAGAAGCTTAATTATCATTCTGTACATCAAATGTCTTTTTTTTTTTTTAAATTTTGTTCCCCCATCCCATTTGTGAAAGTAAATTCATAGCAACCTTTTCCCTCAATTGACCAAAGCAACATTCTACCAGTTAATGACTAGCTTTCTATAAATAACAGGAGTTGCAAAAATTAACAAGGAGAGTATTTTCCTAATCCTAGGTTAATAGTCATTTACAAAATTTTAGTTCAGTTTGGCACAAGATTAGAAGTATGTGATGGCCAATGAGAATCAACTCACTCAATGGTCTACTAGTCGAGGTAACTAACAGCTACTCCACAAGACACCCCCAGTAGTTAGTCTATGAGGTATTTACTAAGACTAGTCTGACAAAAAGCCACAACAGAATGTACTGATTACAGTAACAATGATCTATGATAATTATACTGATCACCACACCATGACATGTTGATTTAGTTGACAACTAACTAAATTCAGTAATAATTCCATCAAAACTAATGCTACATTTTATTTTTTTTTATATTTGCAAAAGTGCCAAGCAGAGAAAAATATCATTCAACAACAATTTTTATTTTTAATAAGTCATCTGCACACATCCTAAATAGTTAATTGTTCTTTAATTACAACATATTACCTCATATTCCCTCTTTATAACCATTTTATTTTCAAATTAGGTTGACATAGAAAAGAATTAGAATAATTAAATGTTGCAGGCAATGGTATTATTGGCTTATTATGAAAAGTGATATATTTCCGAGTCACTATTTAATAGATATTTACTGTAATGTAACTTTACAAAAACAGAGTTCAAATTCTTATTCTATTTCCTTCATATTTTCAAAAGAAAAAACTTTAAATTTTTAATTAATCTTAAGAAAATGCTAAAAGATATGATGCTCACAAAAATTCAACCAGTACACATCCTGATGATGTGGCAGAATCTTATAAGTAAATTCAACATATTGGTAGTGATATTATGAGTAATATCAACTAAAATAAGATTTTCTACAGTCTTAGTTATTAACAGAAAAACAAATTATAAATTATCACATTCTTTGTAAACTACATTAAAGTAAAGCACATATTCCTAGCCAAAACTGACCATAAGAGTGATGCTTCTATGAAATTGTTATTTAACCATAATAGTACATTTTAGAGGTATATACGATATTTTAATATATGTAAGTTTTAAACAAAATTTTTTCTTTCAAAATATGGGATTTAACTTAGAAACAGAACAAAAAAAAAAAAAAAAAAAAAAAAAAAAAAATTCCAGTTGTGGTAAAGTTTGAAATATTTATACAATGTACTATAGTAGTATAAATATATTTAATCCTAACAAATGAACACATGACAATATACAACATTATGATAGGCAGATGCTTTAAAATAGATAAAAGGTGTAAAATCCAGCTATAAAAAAGAATACTGAAAGAATATTCAAATTAAGAAAGCTCAAATATTAGTAAGCTTAGCCCCACCCTACATGGCTTTCATAATATACATAAATTAACTAAATAGCTATCATATTTACCAAAAGTGCATATATGTGTTTGTGTATTAAGACAATATATTATACACATTTCTACATCCAGTATAAAATAAGTATTATTTCTTAGCTTTACATAATAGAACCACGCTAAAAAAATGTTATGGCTACATGCAATTTTAAGAAAAATGCTCTGTAGAACAAAAATAGGCAGAACTGCTACTTATATCAAATCAAGAGAAAAGAAAAAAAAAAAAAAAAAAAAAAAAAAAAAAAAGGAACAATGTGATGGAGGAGATTTGAGAAAAAAAAAAAAATTAAGCTATAACAATTGTAAGCTGAAACCATTTGATAAAAAATTGAAATAAATTATTACCGTTCTCTTCTGCAGACATAATGACAGTTACCAGTCACATTTAAAATGAAAAATGATAACGCTTACTGGCAGTCTTTGTAGGATTTAGCAGGAACAAAAAGTTCTTTGGAGGGGGTGGTGTGAAATCAGCTGACAAATACAATTTAAAATGGCTCAATAAGCTGACAAGATATATCAAAAGAAACTAAAATATTTTTCTATGATTTATCTGACTTAGCTACATATTTACATCCAAGGTCACAAGTTTATATAAACAAAAATTAATGAATACATGGAGAGAGAGAGAGAGAGAATATATATATATATAAATAAATAAATAAATAAAAATAATGGTTAAAGTGTTTGCCAATGGCCCAGGAGACCAGGGTTCAATCCCAGGTTGAGTCATACCAGAGACAAAAAAAAAAAAAAAAAAAAGAAGGTAGTTGATGCCTCCTTGCTTAACACTCAGCATCATAAGGATCAAGGATAAGTAGAGTAATCCAGGGAAAGGAGTAGCGCCTTCCCCTACACCTTGGTCTAGTAGCTATAGAAAATGGACCCTTCAGGTTGCTCTCGACTATGGTGAGCCAACTTTTATATATAAGTGTGTGTGTGTGTGGGGGGGGACTGTCCAGAACATCAAATCATTTTTAAGATTTCAATAACTAGTTATGTAGGCTGTGAGTAATTTGGCAGCCAATCAGTTGAAACCATGTGAAACCTGTGAATCAACTCTCCTAAGGGGTTATTCAGTCAATAATGAGAAGACAAAGTATGCTTGTGCACTGTTTGTGATGACAGTGCACTCCTAATTCCTTATATCTTGCACAGTGTTTTGGCAAAATATAGCATCACCTGAGTATGACAGCTCCATTTGGATTTTCCATAGATAAATTATTCAAAAAAATTAAAAACTCTTAAAGTTAAGAATACAAAAAGGTAGCTGAAGACAATCTCAATTGAAAAAAAATCGAAGAGATACCAAGATGAATGTGCAAGGTTCCAAGAGTAGTACTTTGAAAGGTTCTTACACTCTGTTGCCCTGTTAACCATTTTTATGAGTAATATATGGTGGTATCTCAAAGTTGCCACTTTTCACAGTGGAGCTTAAGTTTTTGCTATTTTGTTGCCATTGTCCAAAATTTGTATTCACATGTTTCTGTTGTCATATTCACACATTAAATGTCACTGCTCCATGAATGTGAATAAAAAGTTTCCTTTTGATAATGTTCTTCCAATTTAAATACTGATTCCACTTATTTCTGACAGAGGAGTACACTCATTAGTACATAAAGAAGCAACTGTATGACCAAATATATCATATATATATCATCTAAAAACATATTTAATAATCATAACAAATTTTACAATGAAGCTTTACATAACATCGGTTATAAAAATGAACTTGAGTATTTAGAAGCCAATAGACATCCCAGAAATAGGGGCAATAATATAGGAAACAATGGTCATAAGAGTAGGGGCAATACTATTTGAAGCAATGGAACTAATAATATAAATATGGATAATAATACAAGCAAAAATATTAATAGATGTAGAAATATTATCTGGTTTAACCCTCCTTTTTGCAAACTCAATATAGGGAAATATTTTCTGGGTTAACTAAACAAACATTTTAAAGATGATAATCCCTACAGAAAAATAATTAAAGAGAAGAATGTAAAAATTAGTTATTCTTGTACCAACAATATATCTGAAATAATTGATAATCACCAAAAGAAATTATTAAATAAACTGGACTAGAATAAAAATGAATGCCCACTAGGAAATAAATGTAACCTTGATAATAATATATATCAAGCCAATATTTCAACTAAAGAAAATGATAATAATAAGGCATACATAGGTATGACAAGCTTAAACTAGAAATTTAGATATTACAACTACCGACAATCATTTAAAAATCCAACAGTAAAAAAAAAAAAAAAAAAAAAAAAAAAAAAAATCAAACGGCCCTATTTAAGTATTACTGGGATCTAATAGAACTAGGATTAACACCTATTATAAATTGGAAAATAATAACAAAAGATCCTCCTTAACAAAGAGTTGACATGCTTAGAAGAGAAAATATGTATATTAGGATATTTGAAGGAAAATTTACTTAATGACAGAACAAATGATTTTGGCATGTAGACATAGAAATAAATTCTTAGCATCATCTAAATTGATATATTAGTAATATTAAATATATCTAACTACCATTAATTAAGTTATTTATATATTTTTTAATTCTATATATTGGAATATTCATCTATAATTTTTAGAAAATACATTAAATAATAAATAATTTAAAATAGATATTTCTAATTAAAGAATGCAAGTAAATTTAATAGATAAGGTATAAATATTGTGTTTTTGTAATAAGATAAAATAAAATATAAATTAAAAAGATAATAGCAAATAAAATATAGGATTAATATAGCCTTATAACAAATAGGGTTTCTATTACAGTTTTTTTTTTCTTTATATATGCAAACAAAAGTTTAGGTATTTAAATTATTTGTATTATAAATTATTAGTTACATGAATAAAATATCTATTACATATTAATTCTTTACTTATTATGATTGACTTAACATCTGAAATGTTAATTTCTCCTAATATAAATAACATGTTTACAATAATTTTAAAAATTAGGATAATTTTAAAAAATTAATATCAGCATTGGATTATTATTTCCTGATAACATGAATTATATCATTTAATATTTATAATACATAATAGTTTCAACAGAAGTATGAATCCATATTTTATCTATGATTTTAAATAAGTGGCTATTTAATTTTTCTGGAATTAAGTTTTTTAATTTTCAATAGTATTTAAATTAGGAGTAATGTTTTTTTGTTTTATAAGATTGTATAAACATTGTATAAATAAAGAATAATAATAGATATATCTTCAGTGTAAAAAAATTTTTCTGGATTAAAAATATATTAAAATTTTTTTTTCTTCAAATCCCATTCTTACCAGAAGCAATATAAGAACACCCAAATAAAATTAAAAAATTCTTTTTACTACGTCTGATGGTCATCATGACCAGAAATAAATCTATAATGACACCAAGGAAGTTATTTTTTTCTTTTTATATATCTCCAGTCATCTAAAATAAATGTTTTAAATGACTGGAAAGTCTCTGGACAGACTTGTTTTTTGGAACTTATGATTATTGTGTGAAGGAAGAGATAGGCAAATAATTTAGTTAGCTTTTAAGATGTAACCTGAAAGAATACAAAACATTTTAAATACCTTCAAGTAAAAACTAAGATAATTCTATTGTAAAAGTAAATTGTCATTTTTCCTTTATTTCAATTTTCCCTTAGCAAAATACTAAATTATCTTAATGCATATGCCGATTGAAAACCTGTATAAAGATAGGAATGATTAATTTGTTGTAAGATGTCTATATTAATAATTGGGAAGAGTTTGACCTCTAGAGATGGCTGAATGGTTAAATGTAAAGCTACCATTTGATATGTATACTTCCTGAATGCAGAGAAAAGTTTTAAGAATTTAAAAATGAAATAAATATTCCTCATTTGGAAATCAATTAACAGCATTTTCAAACTAAAAAAAATTTTTTTTTTTTTTTTACTAAATTACATTTAACTAACCATTACTAATTAGAGTCATAGGTAGTTCCAACTGGAAATGTAAAATAATTATAACATTAAAGCTAACAATCAGGACAAAAAAGTCTAAATAGATAAATCTCTTAAGTGACTTATTTAAATAAAAAAAATCTCCATAAAACTAGAGAATTTTTTATAGAATAAAATTAACTTCATAATATAAAAACAATTGGTAAATGAGAATTTATATTTTATAATAACAATTACTGTAAATTTTTCATTTACAAAGTTTATAGTCTTGACTTCTTCCCAGTATAGACAGGTACTTCTTCAACAAGTTTTTTTTTAGCTTAATGTAATATAAAATAGTTTAACACACAATATATATATATATATATATATATATACATACACACACACCTTGACATTTCTAGATATGTTTGGTAGATAAAATTTAGATAGTTGTTATTCAACAAGGGTCACTTAGACTAATGCCAGTTGTCAAACAAAAACATTGACAAAATTTAAAACAATCTAAATCAAGGATTTTAGGGGAATTATTAAATCAACAAAATGATAAACAGATCAGGAATTATTCCTAGCTGCTGGTACCATGAAACAATAAAATCTGTTACATTTTACTTGACATTGGGCACGGCACATGAAAAACTATGAAGCTTATGGGAAACATCTATGTCAAAAGAATTGAGATTCTGAAACTAGAAATTGTAAGTTTACATGCCTGAAGACAAGTTTATATTTGTACAAGTTTTAACATATTCAAATATATTAATCATTTCTTAGCAAGTGGCTCATCAAGCAAAACTGTTGGTTCTTTAAATAAAAATTTGAAATTGTTTAGGTGTGCTAAAAATGGCTTCCAAGACCTTTAATAAGCCACTCTCTCCATTCTAATAATTATCAATATATTTCTGCAAAAAGCCTAAATATCATAAAACTACTATGAAAAAAAAAAATTTAATTGGATAGTTTGGTTTATTTATTTAATCCCATATTAACCTCTTATAGGTTACTTAATGCCAACATTTGATACAAATAATTTGCAGAGTTATGGTTTGAAGTATTCTTATCTAATACTAATAATTTTCAAACAGATTTATGTTACCCATAGATGGGACCCTAACAGGTACATGGGCCAGAATTGACCAAGGAGTAATGGGAAGAAAAGGTTACTCAATGCTTTATAGAGCTCAAAAAGATAGACCCTTACCATCAAAAGCCGTTTAATATCAGGACATTTTTAATGTTAAATGTAAGCACTATTTGCTAAAAACAATATCTCAGATTATTTTCTTGTGCAATGGAGGAATATAAAAAAAATGTTCATAATATTAGACTGATGTATAATACAGACCATACTAATCACCTTGTCCACAGTAAAATCTGATTTCAGGCAGTACACACACAAAAGTTCTTCCCTGTCAAGGTATACATTCACCATCAGTTTTTTTCAAAACAAGGAAGTTTAAAGTTTCAAATAAACATGGCTCCCAAATAAGATTTCAACACTCCAAAAAATTTCTCAATATTTCTAGAGGAACTTATAAAATCTGCTATCTTGAAATCCTAAAAAAAGTTCTTGGGTACTTCACCCAATGAAAAACTAAGACTGCTTAGGCACACCATCCACGACCATCCAGCCCATACAGAAAGAAAGTTTTTTGCCATACATGCAGCATATTTCTGCAAAAATTCTTCATTATTCAAAAATAAGTAATGGACCATCTTTATAGAAAGAAACCAATTTTATACCTATGATAGTGACTACAGAAGTTTCTATCAAATACTAAAAGAAAATCTGTATATTGCCCTCTCATCAGATCCTGATCCCCTTGCATAGCAAAGAAAATTGAGTTGCAAACTGACAATAATTCCATCTTGAATTGCTTCTATATACTTTAGCTGCAACTACATTCTCTGGAAGGCTGCAACTGACAATGATAAGCAATAATCAATGAAATCAGAATTTGATGAAGAACTAACACTACAAGAAGTTACAAAAGCAATAGATCACCTCAAACTAGCAAAGCTGCATCCTAATGGTTTAATTTCTTTGTTTTAACCTCCATAGTTTATTGAATGCCAAAGCCATCCTTGTAGGAAAACAGTAGTGATACCATTTAACTCATAGCTAGGGAATAATAAGGTTCATAACTTTCTCGAGGGTATTAATATGAAAATAAATCTAATTGTGCAACTGGAATTTGAATTCACTCACTGCAAAGCTGCAGTCCAACACTATCCATTAATCATGAGACTATTGATACAAGTTTTATCCTGAGGTATATCAAATGATAGTGTAAAGAATAGAGAAAAAAAAACTTTAACACCAAACAGGACAAGACTAGAAAATGCTGGATCAATTTGCTTGTTCAAAAGTTTTTCACTATGATCATCCAGCTTCATGAAGCATAGATTCAGCAACTTTTCACATCCCTTTTTAATTGTTAAGAATTTAAAGCAGGGTTGGGTCTTTGGACATCATTCTCAATATTTGACAGTATTATGCTGACAATTTGTACATCAGCTTTTGAAAAATTGACAGTTCTAATTGTCAATAGTAATCCCTGCATCCAACTTTGCAAAGACAACTTTTTGGTGTTGAATTCAGCGTGAAGAATAGCCAGCAGCGATGCAAAATTACCCATCTATCTTCCATCTCCAAGATGGAACTGAAAACAAAGAAATTATCAAACTGTAACAGGTCATTCCTTCTGACAACAAAATAAACCTTTTGACAGATTTGTATAAATAAGTCTGGATGATTGTTTAGTTTTACAACATATTAACCCTTGTTGAATTATTCAATGCTAAAATCAGTCTTCCCAATCCCCAAGCAATTATGATTTCAATTAACTATTTTAAATATTGATAATTTATAAACAATTATAAGGTTTCACACTATTCTAATTCAATAGAAATCGTTTTGTTTGCATCAATATAGTATCAAGTATTCCTATCTGATACAAATACTTTTCAAACTGATCTATACAACCCATAAATAGAACCCTAACAGGTACTACCAGAGAGTAAGAGTGGACCTGGGAATAATGGGAATGAATGGGATACTTCATATTTCCCAGACCTAGAGCTTAACTACCAAATGCAGTTTACAGGAGACATCTTTTATTTTGAAATGGGGTGTCTTATCTCTCTGCAGTGGATACAGTTAGCATTTTCTAAGCCCCACTGACAGAGTGGAAACATATTTGGAGAAATGTGGAAAGACAAGTCATTGTCTACAAAACTGTCATAGTATTTAATCATGAGTCATCTACTACAGTCACCTACATCTATTTAAACACTTCCATTAATACTACTGCCATGCCATTCTCAGTATGCAAGAGAGCAACTTGCAGAAGTCAAGTATAGAGGTCATGCACCGCAAGATATGCCGATACTGGACAGATCATGTACTAAAGTTGGAAAATTCATCTATCAAAGGTTTCATTATTCACTGAATTTTCCACAGAACACCAAAACATATATAGAAAGTCTTGTTAAAGAAAACTTTTGCCACCAGAAATTCTTTCAGGTTATTGCTCTTTAAGAATCAGTGTTTAAGAGAGGAAGCTATAAAATCCAAGTTTCAGTTAAAACTCATCCTTATTTCTCAAGTTTCTCATGCAGCTACTGTGGCAAGACATACCTGTCTGATATAGCTTTTATTAATTTCATTTGCCTGTTACTAAGTAGAATGCCTTAAACTGTTGCTCAAAAAGCCCAAACCAACAATTCACTTAAAAAGGTAAATTTTATATCTTTCTCATCAAGTGATATTAAACATAAATGATTAAACTTAACTTTTAACATTCAAAATTTATACTAATTTCAGGATTCCCTTAGCAAAATAGAAAATATTAGTGTATTCTCACTAAGGTTGAATATTTGAGCTGGAAGGTAAAAAATTTTATAGCTATTTTAAGCACATGAGACAGATTTATCATAACAAAGAAAAACAGATCAAACTAAACTTTACAGCTATGTAATATTTACAGTTACAATAAGCATTAACAATCAAAATTTGTATAATTAATATTTGAAATAGGGTAAAACTAGGTCAAACATGTTTTTGTCTTTCTGGAATCCAAAGAAATTCCTTTCTGTTGCTATTTTACTCATTAGCAACTACTTATGGACAGGAATCAAACCATAAAGATACCAATATCATTATTGCAAAACTAAAAATGACAATATATTTAGTGGCTATAATGACTCCACTGGTCACCTTGATATTACTATGTTAAGAAATTAGTCAGCTTTCATTAGATCTTAATGTCCAAAAAAATCCTTGCCCAGTCAGCTGGGGCAGTAGAATACGCTGACTGCACCTCAACAGAGGGGTAAGACTTATAGCAATTAAAAAGAAAACCTCTGCAATATAGAAAGATACTATCCTCCCTTTTGTAGAATAGAGATAGTATATGTCCCATAGATTGCCTATTAAAGCATCTTAGAAAGAACTCACTATACAAACTTAGTTGCCCAGTTGGTTGGGGCTGTAGAATACACCGACTGCACTTCTGCAGAGGGGTACCCCCGCCTAGAGTGTCCTGGATATGACACTAAACAATCTGATAGTGAGGTTCCAGTGATGCTGGGGCTTTGGGAAATGCAGAGCACCCCTTCATTGCCATCGCTCCCAGGTCCACTCTGGCCTGGCGTGGTAGCACCTGATAAGGCCCTATCTATGGGTTAAATAGAACTAACGGTATACTTATGCTAAACTGAATTGTTTGACTAAACTGAATAGCTTGAAATAGAAATGTTTTTGACAATTAAACCATACTTACATTTAAAGTGTGTGCTTATGCTAAACTGAATTATTTGAAGTAGAACTGTTTTTTGACATTGAAACTGTATTTATACTAAACTGAATTGTTTAACATAGAACTGTTTTGACATTTAACTGTGTGTAAACAAAATCTGTACTTATACTTAGCTGAAATAGAACTGCTTGACTAAAGTGAATAGAAATGTTTTTGACAAACTGTGTACTCATGCTAAACTGAATTGTTTGAAATAGAACTGATTATCAAATAAAAATGGATTTGGTGTTAAATAACCTGCAAAGGTTAATATGCCATAAAACCCAACCAACGAACCAAACTAACAAACAATCCAGTACATATGTTTGCTACCAAATCTTATTGTTAAGAGTTCAGTAGGATGCCTCTCTGAATAATAATTAGATCTAAAATTTTCTGCATTGCTAACAACAATGGGCATTGCTGGAGAAGTAAGGACAAACTCATAAGCAATGTTCTTCAATGGACTTCTACACAGGACACATCAGTGTTGGCCAACCAGAAAAAAACAAAAACAAAACTTACATTCATTAGCTTTGTGCAGACATTGGATTTTATCTAGAGTACTTGCTGATGGTGATGGATGGCGAGAGAGAGAGTCAAAGGAATCCATGCTGTAAGCAGGCCATGATGATGATTGACATATATATATATAGAACAACATTGAGTTTTGCTAGCAAAGTCAAATATAGAATTCAAAATGTATATAAAAAGAGGTTCAAAGAAAAAGTTAAAAAATCTGATAATCCAAAAACGTGTTGGGTTCTAAGTGTAGCCTGATGGTATTGATCTTTTTATTTAAGTGAATGATTCTAATGAACATTTTATTGCTATCTTTGTTACATTGAGAATTTGGATGATTAAAATGTTCAGCATAAATGTAAACCCCACAATATTATCATTCACTTCATTGCTTTATTCTTTAAATTTATGCATTTTAAGCGTGTTGCTCTAAGAAAATCACTATGATTTGTCAAAAGAAGGGGTAGAGATCATCAGTGACACACGTTTCAATACAGCTTGGAAAGATCTGGGTTAGATCACAAACTAGTTGTTTTAGCTAAGCTAAGTTTAGCAAATCTGTATGATAAGTTTTAATGTGTATAGAGAAAGATAATGATCCAAAGAAATATTTCTCCTATTGAATTCTTCATAGTTTTTATGAAATTTCATTGATTCCTTTCATATTTTATTGGTATAATAGACCAAGAACGCCTAAGAAAGATTTCTAGCCTACTCAAGTCAAAATTCTTCATTAGACATTTAAAATATAAGGAAATTCAATCTGTAGAAAAACAATTGATCAACAGCTGATAGATTTAAGATAACTATGAGGATATAGTGATATATTTGGTGACAACAAGAGAATAAATCAACAATAAGTTGTTTACTGTAGGTATTTGAACAATATAAAATGTCAATAAACACTCAGAGGATTGATTGTTCAGAGTTAAAAAGAAAATTATCACAGCTACATGCATAGACTATTATTTAACTGTACTTTAAATTCTGCGATTCTATTAAAAATTATTTCAGGGTAGATTGGAGCGAAACATTTTAAAGCATATTCATATGCAAAAATAATTCAACTGAATCATACAATGCAGAAAATTCAAATGGCCTAATTTTTAGCTAAGACATTATATATTTACCAGTTATATGTTTTATTATACACTAACAAGAATGTGTATACATAACATCCCTCTACATTTTTTCCAAGTTTCTTGTCTATGTAATGAAATTTGTTATGTAAAACTTGATAAATAAAACTTTATAATTACTTACTGTTAAACAGAAGGTTCTCATGGAATATTAGAAATAGCATTTTCTGTTATTTCAAATTCTAAAAATAAGATGCCATAATCTATTTGTCTTAAATTATATTTTAGCTCCAAGATAAATAGATAGAAGACAATTCATAGAGATTAAAAGTACAATACAATTGCTAAATTATCTAAATACTGTCATTTTTTGCATGAGTAAATTGTTTGTTGTTGTTTTTTTTTTTTAAGTAAAAACTAAATTCTTTCAGCAATAATTAGTATAAATAGGCCAAAAAGACATAAAAACGATTGCCATTTCAAATTAATCATCTTGAGATAAACAAGTAAAAATTAGGCATTTTAACATCAGTCCACACACTTGGATCTTATTGCTATTAGTTTTGGTTAAGAGTATAAGAACAATGCAGAATGAATTGTTCACAAATTTGCAGGTCTCCAACAGTTATTACAAATTGATAAACTTTCCTTGAATTTCTTTTTATATACATTTTGAATTCTATCTTGAAATGGTTTTAATTTATGTTTTGATAGTGTTGATAATATTTTAAAGATCAAGTAGAAAACAAAAGCTCTAACAAGTCAAGATTTTATCATTTGCAAAAACTGAAGTGACACTTAAATATATTCAATGGATTACCAATATCTTTTCATTTAATTCCACTTGTCTCTAAGTCTCCTGATTCAACAGCAATTTCACTGTGTAAAATGCTTGTAAGAGCTCAAAATCCCAAACATTAGTACTCAAGAATCTTAAAATTAACCCCAAGCACATTTCACACTCCAATTATATGTTGGGCATTAAAGATTTTAAATCAGACCTTGACAGGATTCATTTTAGGTTTGAGAACTTTGTTAGAGAGTAATAGCTAGAGAGCTAGTTTTGCATGCTATGGTTAGCAAGTTTAATTTTCACAGTGAGTGCTCAATAAGTATAGCTATGTGCTCAAAATACTCAAGTTCAAACATCCTCAATAACCAATTTGTATTTTTATATATGTCCTCCGTGCATGTGTGTATACATGAGAGAGAGCAGAAAAAACAGTGGAATCCTCAGACTAATCTGATGCTCTGAACTGTTAGTTTTAAATTATGTTATTAAGATTTAGCAAATAACCTCAACTAATAAGGTTGATTGTTGTAAGTAGCCTAACAGATAAATCTGCCATAATACTAATAGATATTTTATTACTAATGTCACTATCATTACTGCTGCTGCTTCTGTAAGCTAAAGAAATAAAATCAGTGTTTAGCAAGAGGGGTATATAAAATAGATTAAGGTTTAGATAGAAATCAATAAATTACTACAAGGTATAAAGTTATGTTTATAACAGAATCAAACAGAAGCTCTAACAATTGTGATTCATTTGATAAATACTAGTCTTCAAACATGAAACCAACTTTAGCCTCAAACAAGAATTAAGCTCTTCCCCTATTCATACTGTATTTGAACAATAGTAATAAATCACACACTTGAATGTTATCAATATTCAAATCTCTTC
The DNA here is from genome assembly GCA_963585895.1 of Sepioteuthis lessoniana. Lineage (NCBI taxonomy): Eukaryota > Metazoa > Mollusca > Cephalopoda > Myopsida > Loliginidae > Sepioteuthis > Sepioteuthis lessoniana. Next base: position 33,661,759 of record OY757935.1, read on the forward strand.
CCATTTAATAAAAACAAGAGTACAGTGAATACTTTACCAACATATTACTAAATTCTCAGTTTTTTTATATGTATGTAACATTGTAACTCAGTAAAACAGCACATCATAGCAAGATTTTTATTAGAACAATTACTTTAAATGTTCTTAGATAAAGCAATTTTCAGTTCAGTTTGCAACCAAATTATAGTTGTGTGAAGTCTGTTTATGTTGAACATTTTATAATCATTCAAATCATCTAGATATAAAAGAGACACCTATGAAATGCTAAATAGAATCCTTTACTTCTTGGTAAATTAAAGTGTCAATATCATCATGAACCACTTTTACAAGTATAATCTAATACACCAATACTATACTGGAGCTACAAATATTTGAGTAGGTATTAAGTTGGTGAATTTAGAAAAATCTGTTCTAGTTTAAGGCTATTCATTAAATAAGTTTACTAACATATTATAATCACCACAGTCTGACTTATTCAAAAGAACAAGCAGAAACAAAAACTAGTTATAGCTAACTATATTGGTAGGAAAATGAATTTTTAACACAAGCCCTCAAAATCTGGAAGAGATTAGCAATTAACCAAACATTTCTTCTGTGAAAAGATCTGAAAGAGAAAAGAATTAGTTAAACCATATTTATTTGTAAAGGGGGAATATGTATAACTTATTTAGTAATTCTTAGTCAATCCTAGAGATTAACAGTTTAATATTTCCTTTTAACATTTTTAAAATTACTTATTTTTCTTTTAGAATACAAGTAATTGTTCTTATGAGCTAATAACAGTATTTGAATATGCTTTAAACCTTCAAAACAGCAAATGAATACAATAGTAAATAGTTAAATATAGATACAAGAGATGTTTACTACTAGAAAGCTATTCAGAGATTTAAAAAAATACCAATGACAAGTTGAGAGAAAGAGAGAGGAAAAATAGATTTAAAAAAAAAAAAAAATGTAAAATTAAAGTCAATATAAAGTTTTTAATCATAAATATTTTTTAGAATTAAAATATGAAAAAAATATGAAAACATGAGAAAAACGTCTTAAAGAATCACACCCCAACAAAACTGATAACACCATTCTTTAGAAAATATCAAAATCAAGAATAAAATATTTTTTTTAAATTCATAGCATAAAGCATTAAAAGCAGGAAAATATTTTTTTTGCAAAAATTTTCAAGTGGATAAACAAAATAGCACCAATTAGAACAAATAAGTTTACAGCTTTATTTAACCCTTTACTCCAAAAATGAATAAAATGTGACAAAAATGGCCTTATTGTGTAATACTACTTATATTTACTAATGCTTTCAGATACAGTATGCATGTTTACATGCTAGCTGAAGTAATAATTTATGCTTTCTGAATCAGCTGTCCAGAGATTAACATGCAAATATTGTAAGCCATTCTGAATGAGCATTCCCACTATCTGCTCCTGGAATGCAGTCATGAGCCAAAAATGGTTTTATTGGTGGTGGTGGGGACATTATTTGCGTCTTCACTGAAGAGCAAATGAAAAACTCAGTTTTGTACAGAATATCAATTTTACTACTTCTGTCCTATAATAATTATTATATTTATATCTAATGTGTGAAATTTATAATAGGAAAAACAGTTCATTTTTCTTCTAAATATATGACAATAGTGTACCATAAAGTTAAATGAATATTGTGAAATCATTGCATCAACTTAAAATATTAAAAAATTAAATAATCTTAAAAAAAAAAAGTTATTTCTCAAATCAGTTCAACTAGATTAAAAAAATCTTTATTTTTTAATTTAAAACTTTTTAATTTTTGTGTTTGTTTAATGGCATATCAACCTTCTGGGGTTATTTAATGCCAAATCCATCCTTCTAGAAGAACAGTAGTGGTACTATCTAACCCACAGCTGGAAGGATAGAGGGGTTCATACCTTTCCCAAGGGTATTTGTCCAAAAGTGAACGTAATAGCACGACTGGAGTTTGAACTATCTTACTACAATTCTGCAGTCCAACGCTTTTTTAACCATTACACCACAAGGACCCCCCACCACTGAAACTTTTGAAATGATATTTTGATGTTATGTTTAAGTTGGAGTTTTGTTTATAAAATTAAATATTTAGTATTTGTTTTATTATTAACAGTAGAAAATTTTACAGACTTAAAGTGTCAAGGGTTAAATAATTTGTTTATATGGCAACAAATCAATCCATAACAAAATAAAATTTTCAGGTTTAGTGCAGTTTCAAAAGGTAAAAAGAAAAAAATTACCTGAATCTGTTTTTGTAACAAAAAAACAAAACAAAAAAAAAACCAAAAAAAACAACAAAAAAAAAACCAAAAACCCAAAAAACAAAAAATAAAATTTTTTTCAAGTAGTGAAAAAAATCTTCATTAATCTTTGTTGTTTATATACATACATATACAAGAAACAAATGTAGGTTAGGCCAGTCACTTGTTATGAATCAATAATAATTGTATCTAGAACTGCTTGTGCTATGGCATATTTATCTTGCATTTGAATATATTATGTTCATTTTATTAAATAACATGTACATATCAATGTCATTGAATTAAATGAAATTTCAAATACACAAATACAATAAAGACATTTACATTTAAGCGCATATATCTGTTAGTTGTAGATTTGCAAAGTTGAAGACATCTTGTTTTATGGGTGGCCTGTATTGATGAAGAAACAATTAGATAGCAGAGACTATCAAACATGGAGAAAAGCATGACAACAGGGAAAAGAAAAACAATTCATGCATCAACTCAAACTAAAACAATAGCACATGCATTCAAATATATGCAGCCTGCATCACCAGCTAACAAAACTGATAAAAAAAAAAAAAAAAAACAAAAAAAAAAAAAACATTCAACACTGAAAAAAGAAAATGAATTTTTTAAAAAATAACATTGGTCATTGACACACCCCTTACAACATGCTAGCTGAGCGGATCAAAGGCATTTTTTTCTTAAATATGTCAAATTCTCCTTTCCAGTTAAGATGATTTTGTATAGTCCAATATTTGACAGAATACATAAAGAAAAATCTATCACTAATATTTTGTACATAGTTGAATAGTCTATACTGTGTTGAGAACGGTTTTAATAAATATTCTAAAAACTAAGTTTTCAACCTCCACCTACTTTATGAGCTTAACTCTCCCCCAATCAACAATAATTCACAATAACCTAATCAACAAATTTTATTACTTACCTTCAGAGAGAGAGAGAGAGAGAGAGAGAGAAAAAAGATTGGAGAGTTGGAAAAACTAAAGTCTATTAAATAAAATCAACTAAAGTAAAGTATTCACTACAGGGCATGGTACAAATAACTTACCTTTTTAATAGGGAGAAGCTACACACTTATAACAGGAGACAACTATAAGTAATATACGTGCTTACTTACTTAATATATAGATCCTGATGTTAAAATGGCAATCTAGAAAAAAGTGGGCCCTAAAATGCTAGGCCCCAAAAATCTGAAACGTAAAGGACATTCACCCTATGCCTAGAGTAAAAAGCCCAACAGGACATTAAAAAAATAAAATAAAATAAATTTAAAAAAATAATTTGCTGATCCACTACAACGACCAATGTTAATACTTCAAAACAAGCAATAGACAAAAGCAATTTAGGATTGTATTTGCCAGAAGAAGGTAACTGTGTACACCCAGAGTTTTTCAATTGTTGTCATCTTCCAAGATATAGAAGATTAGATATAAAGTTCAAAGCTTAATTCTTTAAGCATATATATATATATATATATATATATATATATATATATAAAAATGGAGTAGTAAATAGAAATTATCTTGCAAATTCTCCATCTTAAAATTTCACCATCATCCAAATGTTTTCCATTCATTAAAGAAAAAATATTTTTAAATAAATCAAACTACACAATGTGCTTTGAGATCTTCAAATTGGGCTCCACTGATGCCACCAACATCATTCGTCAGGAAGGGGACCAGATTCTTTGGAGAAAAACACAGGAAAAAAAAATACATATTCATAATGAAGTTGTTTGGGGGGTAAAAGAAAAAAAAAGAAAAAGAAAAGAAAATGATGCCATCACCACCACCGCTGTTGCTGCTGCCGCCACCATGAGCATCAACATATCATCTATGAGATGATATGAATACACACAACAAAAATATGGAAGTGCAAAGTGGAGGAGAAATAGGAGTAAGAGGTAGGAAAGGAGAAGGAGTTGCAGCTGTTTCAGCCCAACTTACATACCAAAGGTGGAAGCAGAGAACTGGCTGAAGAAAAGGTCTGAAAAAAGCAGCACATCATAAATGAAACAAATAGTACAAGCAACAATGGTTGTTGTCAAATTATTGGATGGAGAACAGGACATGGCAATGGGAGATTGGGATGGGTTGGGAAGGGGATGGGAGCCAGAAGAAGACAGATACTTATCAAAATTAAGAGATATGGATGGGGAATTCAATCTGTTCAGAAAATATGCATTTGTTCATGTAAGGTTGTTTATGCAGATATCTTGGATCAACATGTAGATGAGTATGTGTGTGTATTGAAAAATAAAAAGGGTTAAAATCGTCAGTTTTTAAATAGTTGATGGGAACAAGTGACAATTCAAGCAGGTTTTTATATGCAATAATAAAATTAAAACACTTGCAAACAAAAAGGGAGATTCATAAAACAATTGTTTGTCCTTTTACTAATATTAACATACCATTTAAGTCTAAAAGGGAAAATCCAATATAAAAAGGTTATCAGATCTATGACTAAAAACAAGCTATCAAAGCTAGCCTAGTGGAAGGCTTAAAAAATAATTTAGATACAGCTCAGTTAAAAAAATAAAATAAAGTGAAATAAAATAGAGAATATTTTAGCTAAAAATAACACCTGCCAAAGACAAAGGATAATTGACTGTAATAGATGGAAAGGTATCAGCAGTATTTATAGGTGTTTTTAGAATTATGGTGGGGGAAAGTAAAAAATTTGTAAGATTGATCAATAAACTTAAAAAAAAAAAGAAAAAAAAAAAAAAAAAAAATGAAACAGGAAGTTTAATAATTTCATTATAAAGCAAAGATAACATCTACTTAGAAGGACTAATTCTATAGAGTTAAATACTACACGTGTCTCATAATAGCCATTAAAATTACATATGAATTTCCTATACCAAACATAATATTATGGGACAGAGAATAAAAGGTTTTCATTAAGTGAAAAATCCATGTCCTTATTAACAACTGTATTCAACTGAACAGAACAAGTCTATGTTACTTCTGTTGCATAGTGTTACCCCCAGAAAACATCTGAGAGTTAATGCAATTCTAAAAGACAGGTAATAATGGTATGCTTGTTCATAAGAACTCATGTTTAACTAATTTTAGATGATTCCTTCACAGAATACAATACTGGAATGTCAATTAAATATACAACTCTTTGTCAACAAAGAAAACTGATGTATTCTTAGAAAACTACCAATTCTATACTTAGCCACATATATATGAGAGAGAGAGAGAGAGAGAATCCTATTTATCCACCTTTGAAATATAGATAATTCATTCAAATAAATTAACAATTTAATGACAGTACAAATCAATTAACTGAGATCAATTTCTATTGACTATGTAAGAGTACATAGAAAGAACATATTTTCTTTACCATTCAATTGATGACTAAATATATATAATTTCAACCAGAAACACGGATATTTAATTATTAGATCACTCTATCCAAGTTATTTTGGATACCACAATTGTAACAGATTCTCTAATACCCAAGGTCAATATATAAGATAACACACTGACATGATTGTATTCATTTTGGTACTACAAGTGAGTAGGATATGGATGGAACAAGGAAGCTGCCACTGAAGACCAATTCTAGTGAAACAGATAACTAGCAACAACTGTCTGAATTCCAAGACTTGCAGAACATATCAGTCATTGCCAGCATCTCCTGCTGCTGATACTATTGCTGCTATTATTACTGCCACTGTTATCACTACATGCCTACATCAGATACCAGTTGAACCTCTGTTCTCAGGATGAGTCAGTTCACTTTTTATTATCCATTCCAAGACTGGGAAAATAGAGAGAAAAAAAAAAATCAAACAGTGGTTGTGTAAATGTGCCTCAACAGTCAACCACCTTGACAAAAAAATACTCACCACTACTATTGTGGTGGTTGTTTCTGTCATGATACTTAGTTTAGTGGCAGTAGAAGCAACAATAATAAAATAAAGACAACTTGCTTATGCCAGCCATATAAGGCTTTACGGAATTTCTTTTCCTTGTAGCAACCTTAGTTACAAAGAGGTAAAAAGCCTTCAAGAAAGTAGACCTAATGTAAGTATAATGAAGATATATATTTCCAAAATGGACTTGGAATCTGTCCAGTTGGTTACTTCCTGATTATGCTAGCCAGTTAAAAGATTTATATTAAAGATTTCAAAATGAAAATATTAAAAAGAATACTACTGCAGAAAATGATAGCAGTCTTCAATGAGTAGGAGAACAAAGAAATGGGGTAGAATCAAATAAAAAATTTTAAAAAGTAAAATTTTACAAAGAAGTAGAGGGTAGTGAATTTGAAAAGCATAACACCAATAACTATTTAAACTTCTTGACTTAGTGAGAGAAATGGTCAAAGATAAAATATAGAAAGGAAATATTACACCAAATAAAAAGTTATTTGTAGTTATTAAGATTAAAAGGTTACAGGATTTTCTTATCCCTGAAGTTAATAAGGAAATATAAAAAGGTGGTTGGTTTACATCTTATATCTAAAATAAAAAAAATACATCTCTTCAGAAGAATTTTCTTAGTAGAAAATACTAATTAGTTATTTTGTATTTCCATTCTATTTGGAATTTTTATTGGTGATAATTTGTTTTTCTCAAAAATATAAACCACAACCATCTCTTATTAAGTAACATTCTTGAATGAAATATAGAAACAGGGAAGGTAAACTTCATGAATGAGGATCCATAAACTTTACAAGGTTCAATGTCTTTTGGAATCTGAGGTTCACATTAAATTCAATTTATTTCTGTATAATTAAAAATTCCAAAGTAAACTACAAATTTTTAAAAGATTAATTGAATATTAAAAATAAATTTTAATCCTAATTAGACTTTTTAGATACAGAAATACTTTTTAAAATATATAATCTTTAAGTCAATGGGTGCCGTAATCCCTTTTATAGGATGTTTACAAAACATTGCAAAAATTATATATCTTAGATCCCACCAATGTCCTATAAATACAATGGAACTTTTTATATTGTATCAATCTTAAGGTATGCATACATCATTTTTGTAAGGCTGCAATAATATAAAAAGGCTAAAATTTTTGCTTTAATAACTCCAGCAGGTTTTGGTTTAAAAAGTAGAAAGCCTATAAACCAGAGAAAAAATAAACATCTATTCTTCCACATGATGTTAATTTACCTTAAACTCTTGATTTGGTAAAAGAGCCTTATGCTTGAATATTAGCATTTCAGTTCTGTGTATAGGATTAGGTAGAAAGATCTTTAATTATATTAATGCCAGAATGATTTGTTCATGATGTGAGATTTTGAATCTTAGACTTATAGCAATTAAAAAGAAAACCTTTGCAATATAACATACTTCCCCTGTGGCAAAGATGCTATCCCCCCTTTTGTAGGATAGAGATAGTATATGTCTCATACATTGCCTATTAAAGCATCTTAGAAAGAACTCACTATACAAACTTAGTGCTTAACCAAAGAATTGTAACCATATATTTGAGTTTGAAGATAAGACCTTGTGTCAAACAGTAAATTTACTTTAAAGCTGAAGTAGATGATTTACAAAAACAGATAAGAATCTGATAATACCTATTTTCAGAAGATGATTTAACAGTTCTTATGAAAACTCTCAAAAGCCTTAACATGAACTGTGATAATTAAGATCAGTTAGAATAGAATGAAGAGTCACAAACTTTAGCAAATGTAACTACAGTTTTTTTCTTATATAAAACACAATTTTTCTGGTTAGTCTTTGAACGGGGACAGAGAGTTCATAATAAAAACTGTACCTTTTTTAGAGACATTTCTATCACATCTGAAGTTTTAAAATTGATATTTTTTTAGAAATTCTGATTTGACATTTTAATTCAAAAAGAAAATTCAATTCTTATTCTTCTATCTTTTTTGTTTACATTAGAATTCATAGAAGGGACAAATGTTAAGTTACTTAATTGGAATAATATCAATTACAGTGGGTATCAGAGGTAAAAATTATAAAAATGAAGCAATTTTTGTCATATCTTCATCTTAAGCTTTATTAGATATTTAATCCATTGTTGTAATACTTATCTACTAACAAGCTATAAGAAAAATCAGATTCCCTCTGCTCCTTTTTAAAATAAAAGACTATTTGATAAAATATCTACAAGATATACAAACTATAGACTTGAGCTCTATTCTCTATCACCAAGTGATGGTTTAGCCAAAGGTGCTAAAAATTCATGCAGCTTTTATTCTAGATCAAACACTAATAGCTCTCTATAATTGATCAAAACAGTAAAATCTTGATTTTTTTTAAAAGAGTATAGGTATATTGAGCTATATTCAGTTAAAGAGAAAAAAAATTAAATAAAAACTGTTCAATGTAAATCTTTTTCAAATTAAAAAATTTGTTGAACAATTTTAAGTATACAAGTAGTTTGACACAAGGTTCTATATTCAAGTGACCATGTACTGAAAAGATCCAAGAGTTTTACCAACTAATTTTTACTAAATACTATCCTTTCTTGTTACCCTTTACCTTTATAAATAACTTTGGAACACACACAGAAACACTTATTATATAACCCTTAAAATTATGAGTAAATATATTAATGCAGTACATTTTGATAAAATGTATTGTTACTATTTAAGTTTTCTAACAGACAGAAAATATTTTCAAATAAAAAATTTAAAACCTGATATAACTTTAATAAAAGTTATGAAACAAATTCAGGCATCCAAATCTAATATTTTCATCAGAAGAAACCCTTATATGAATACCCACTACACTTACAAAATACAAAAATACATTGATTTTATTATGCTCCAAATTTACGAATAGAAATGTGTACAGTGTAAATCTACAAGGAGAAAAAAAAAAAAAAAATCAAGACTTGGATTGTAAGATCACTAAGTTTATTTCCCTGCTTAATTTTCTTCCTATACAAAGTTAATTTCTCTATAAACAATTTTTCATAAAACAATCAAATATATTGTAGAGACTAGAAAAGATTGGAATTATTTTTTTCAATTTTGATGGTATATTGCTATTTCTTTCAATAAAAACTATTTTCCTATTAAAAAACTAATGTAGATAAATTTTTAAACAGAAAATCCAAAGCAAACATTTCAAAGATTTTTTTTCCTGGTTTCTAAATTTGTTTTAAAACCCCAAATATGACAAAAATAAACCAAATTTCATTGAAGAAAAATACCACCACAAGGAAAGGTAAAGAAATGATTTGATTATTTTCATAAAGTGATAAATGAATGAATAAATAAATAAATAAATACAAGTTACTCAAATCAAAGTTCTTGAAATGTTCACCCAACCTAAAATTCAGTAAAATTTATAATGGCTTATAATAAAAAATAAAGATGGAACATTTTTAAAAAAGAATATTAGAAGAATGTCCAATCAGTATGCCAGATTGAACAAATATTAGGTAAAAACAAAAAACCCTATTTGCTAGCAACTGATGATCATTTCCCAGAATTTACAAGATATGCATGCTAATTTCACATCTAAGTCAGCCTTATTCATATCATGCGATAAGAAAATTCTGCAATTAATTAAATGACCCTTGCAAAACCTGACCAACAAAAGTATTATTAAAAGCAATATCTAACCTACAAACTAGAGAACTTTAGTAGCAGTTATTAAAAAAAAAAAAAAAAAAAAAAAAGAAAATGAAAAATTTATTTTGCAATAAATTTATTGTGTGTGTGTGTATATATATATATATATATATAAAGATTATAATGACAAAACCTAAAAAGCAAAATGTATTAAAACTTTTTTGATCTTTGTATTAAAGATTTAGTTATGAAATAAGTTTATTAAAAAATAAAGTTAACATGGATTTTCTAATGATACAAATTATTTATCTAGAAATATCAATCTACTTCGATAAGAAATTCTTATTGTAGTTTGATATTGACTTTCTAATTATCTCAAATTATTTCCTTAATGTTCAGCACTTTCTGTATGTCTAACTTTTTACCATCAAACAATCTTCCTGCTTTGACAATTCAAAAGTTAAGTAAATATTGAAGTCTGAGTTTTCCATAATCCTTAAACTATTCCCCCCTCCACAAGATTTAAGTGTTTTGTTTGTTTGAGTTGGGTTTTTTTTTTTAAACTCACAAAAAATTAGTGAGGAATTACAGAAACACTTAAGAATATTACAATAATCAAAGGAATTACAACTAATATTAAACAAATAGAAAACTTTGAAGAAAAATAAATAAAAGGACAAACAATTATTAGGTCAACAATCCATGCATCAATCTTGGGTGATTTTCATGAATCAGGCAAGACGATCTGAAAATAAGAACAGGAACAAACGATAAACAGTTAATATTTTTGGTGTTTTAACTTTCCACTTGTTCCCATTCAGGGTTTTTAAAAGATTCAAACAAAGACATCTTTTTTTATGTATAATATTTTTGTAAAATTGCCAAGATTTTTATCCATATTTCATATAAAATTTTTTTCTATTTTGTCCAAGTGTCAAAAATGGGGCTTTAAAAAGAAAAATAGGTTTCAGCAAAGATTAACTAGTTCCTTTGTCATTTCTTCTAAAGTCAGTCATAAAGTTTAAAACTGCCAAGACAAATTTTTCTATTTGTATCATTAGCAATTTTTAGTTTCTAAACTGAAAACAAGTACCAGTAATTCATTCTCCCACCAAAAAAACCCCAAAAAACACACACATATACACACAAACACACACACTTTAAGGCAAATTTTCAGTTGGCCATTGCAAATGTCTTTACATGAACCACATTGTGTGCATAATACTATAATAATCTTAGGTAGAAATACTGGAGAGTAGTATTTTGATCCTAAACTGAAGTGCCAATCCACATGTAATCCTCATTTTTCATGAGTAATATTGTAGCATACAGTTTCTTGGAAATTTGCAATGTAAGAAAGGGCCATTACATATGCAACAAGTTGTTAACAAAAAGCACTTAAGATTATGTGAAAGAAGATTCTTAAAACACCTGCATGAGAGAAACTATTATTCAATGAAATCTTTACTTAAAAAAAAAAAAAAGGGTTGTTTTTTTTTTAATGAAAACTAGAAGTCTGGATTGGTCACAAACAAAATATGTAAGTATTACTACATTCTAAAAGTGTACTTGCTGTACATATTGATGTCTACAATCTACTGAAAAATTATTTCATGCAAATGAATGGAAAGTAGGACTCTAGAATCCTTTTATAAGGAGGATAGAAAAGATTATAGAAAGTTTATTGATTATCTCTATGGCATCTACAAGTGCCTATAATAGATGAGTTGCAAGTCATTCATGACATTAGAGCAACATCTAATACAGTTATGAATTACAAACATTAACTATCTAATCTGTTTAATACTTTAAATACTCACAAATACAAAGACCTAAATTAAAATTTAAATGTTAGATCAAATTTAACATTTTATCAAAATCCATCAAAGAAGATAGTAATAATAACAATTTACATGTTTGTTTCAGGAAGAGTTTGAAAAGTAGATAATCTTTCTACAGAGCAATGTAATATGCTAATTTTCTTTATGCACACAATATTACTTTACAAAATCAAAATGTAATCAAACAGAAAATCTACTGCAAATAATGTTAGTGTGTCATGACAATTGTAAACAGTTGTGTTTTTGTCAGTCTCAAGTGAGTAGTAGGTTTTAAAGAAAATGTTCTTGATCTACCAACTTAACTGTATTTGAATTTCAAAATTTAAAAAACCATATTTCAAGTCAAATTTACTTTCAATTTAATGAATTAAATTTCATATTAAGTCATGAATTTTATTTATCTTTTTTTTTTGAAGAATTATTTTTTTTACAGTATCTTAAATGGAAACAGTGAATAATGTTACACAGGCAAGGAAATTATAGAGTGAGAATATTCTCTCTTCACATTCCAGCAGATTCAATCTGAGCACAATAGCTTTGAATACAAGCCATGCCAGTAAGTAAGAACTAGCAAGGAGACAATCCATGCACTATTCAGTTGCTTTTTCTTTTTAGTTTAAGAGGTTAAAAATAAATTTAACAAAAATAAGATAACGAATTTCTTTTAAACAATCAAAAATTTAAATTAGTTAATTTTTGAGATATAAAATAAATAAATAAATAAATAAATAAAAATGAATAATAATAAAAAAAAAAAAAGAAAAGAAAATTTTTTTTTTAAATTAAAAAATAAAAGCGCAATAAATAGGCAACAACTATGAGCCAAGCATGTGAAATTTGTTGTTGCTTAAAACAATCTGAAAAGTGTGCGGAGTTGTCTTACAAAATGGGGTGTGGAAGAAGGGTGGGGAAAAAAAATCTTACAAAAAGTAAACAAACTGGAAACAGATTGCAAAATAATATAAAACAAAAACTGTTTAAAGACAAAAACCTCCAAAACATTAGGCAAGAAGAACTTAAGAATGAATCTGCTAAAATATATTAGACAGAAAAAGCTTTTTCCAAGTAAATCATTATCTCCAAAAGACTTAAATATCTCTAAGATGATTATCCATCTTTTTGAAGAACAAACAAAAAGTGCCAATCTTAAAATATTCATTATGACTATAAAAGCATATTAAAAAGTTTCCTTTTACCTTAAAAACAAAATAACAAGGAAAACAAAAAAAATAACCAACATTTCACCAGTGCCAAATGAATTTACAGAAATACATTTTTTAAGCTGTGTAATTTGACTCAACTGCTTAAAGAGATACTCTTTAAAAAAAGTAACAATCTTTATCATATCAAGTTTTAAAATTTCCTTTAAAAATAAATAAATAAAAAATTTTAAAAATGCTAAAATGAATTTATCAACCAAAAATTGTTTTGAAAAATTGTACTTTAGCTGATCTAATCCTCATCAGATGTATAAACCAAAAGTGAGAGAAAGAAAAATATAAACCCAAGAAAGTTGGAGTTTTCTCTAGGATTATACACCGGAAAAGGGCTGAAGAATGGATTAGATGAAACATTGTGCTATCAATACAAAAAAGAGGTTCAATTGTCTGAACAATTTAAGGCACATTAATAATTAATTAATTTACATATTATCAACTATTATAAAATTAGTACTATCTGTGATACAAAGCTTAAATCTTGTTTGCCACTTTCTATATAGACTTATTAAGAATATTAATAGGAATGCTCACTTCAAGTTTTCTAGATTGAAATCAAATGTGATAACTTTGAGAGAAAAAAAGTTTGATTCAAAATAGGCAAGTTTAATTTATCTTATTCCCAATATATCAACATTTTTCATCTGAAGGTTTTAGACAAAATCTCCTCATAATATTGTTACCCCTTCTACTTAGCTTCAGATTAATTCTTTTCCTTTGTTGCTTTCTATGAGATTTCAGCCACAATACACTCAGAACTTGAAGGTTTTATTTTAAATTGGATCTCGTTCTGTCGTGGTATGCACATTTCTCTCAAAAAAGACCACATCCAATACTCTTTACTTTTTTTTTATTTATTTATTTAAAAAAGAGATTTTAATTTCTAACATTTATTTTTTGATAACTCCCATGCATTACTGATATTTATTTTTGGCATAGGGATTGCATGATTTGAGCATAGATGCATGCTGGTTCCTTTAATTTTGTTATGCTCCAGTGTTGCTCCTAGTCAATTATCAGCAGGCAAAGCATAGATATCAATAATGCATACAAGCCATTGACAAGGAGTGTGTGTGTGGGAGAGAGAGAGAGAGAGTGGTTCTAAAAGATGAACACACTGAATGTGTAGTGTTTGGAAGAAATATGCTTGCTCCAACAGAACAAAGTTCAATTTTTTAAAAACTGAATATAAAATAAAGACACTCGAGGAAGGCTAGAATATATAGGGTGAAACAAGAAAACAATGAAAGACAAGAAAATTAAGCTAATAAAAAAAAAAAAAAAAAAAAAAAAAAAAAAAAACGACAAAAAAATTTGATAGATACAAAATAAGCTGAGTCATTAAATCCTTTTAAAATGTTTAAAATATGATACCTGTTATTATGCAGTGACAGATTTTAAGCAAATTATTAAAAATATATTTTTACTCAATTTTCATAAATTGTTTATAAAACTGCAGCAATTACAACTTTTATTAAAGAAATCTTGTACTACTAAGTGATATATTCAATTTATTTTTAATGCTGACAATAAAGTAATTCTGTTAACAGTAATTCAGATAGCAGGCGCGCTCCCCGGCTTTTTAGCTGGGCCGTCTGGCATTCGTGCCGAATGGGCGCTCGAAACCAAGAGCAGACTCGGGGCCGAATAGGCCCCCAGCTTCGGCTGGGCAACCTTCGGGTGGGCGAGCTGCACTTTTGTCCCCTTTGTACGGCACTAGACCAAGCGTCTAGTTTAAGCCGTAAACTGGCATACGTGCCCGGACCCACATTTGGGTTCGTGAAACCGCTTGCCTCATCAGGCTCACATTGCACTAAGTGAGCCGATGAGCAGCACTGACAAGCAGGGTTCGAGTCTCGGCTCCTTCCCGACCTTCCCTCCCCTTTATCCCCACTTTAATTGGCCTTCGGGCTTTTGACCTTGTGTCAAGTCGTGTCTGGTGGGAGGCAGCGACAAATACTACAGTAATTCAGATAGCATATTCAGAATTAAAATAAAATTGTAAAAATCCTTTCACAGAAATGTTTTGTATAAATTACAAAAACTGCAGAAAAAAAAATTTATAAAAATATTTTAAAACATTCTTTACAACTCCATACATAACAAATGATTCAAAAAGGTAAGAGTAAAATAAGTGTATATATATATATATACACACACATACACTTTATTTACTAAGATAATTAAGAACATGTAACTGACCAATTATGGTAACTTCTGCCTCCTAACCCTATCAGAAATAGTTGAAGTTAAATTCTGCTAGAATCTTGCCAATTGTACATAATAACTAAAACTAATAACTAATTTCCTCCATGTGATTAATTACTAAGAAACAAATCAATGATAGACACATTCCCTTGAAGAAAGAAGAACTTTCTAATCATTCTTAACTGACTTATCCCTTTTTAGAAATAAGATACTTTCCATTAGACTTTGAAAATAACAGCTCTGCAAGTATTTCAAAGATCAGAAAGTTTCAGCAGCAGAATGTACTTTTTAGTGTTTCTTTTTTTTTTTCCAAGTCAATCACTGAAGGAATAACCAAACTAACTTTTACTAGATATCAAGGTCAATAAAAAAAAATACAAAAATAAAATCCAAGGAAGGTAATTCCTATTTAACTTAAATCAAAAAACTTTAATTGCAACATTTTCCAGATATTTTTAGTTCCTCACTTAAGACTAAAATATCAACATTTGCCACAAAATCCAATCGCCCTCCAACACATCATATTCTTTAGATTATCTGATAACTTCCAAACTCTTGATTTTCCCTATACCAAAAACAAAGACTATAAAACATTAAGTTAGCAGCCTTAAAAAATAAAGTAGCCTTAGTTTATGTTGGTATATTTCTTTGAAAAAAATAAATAAAACAAAAACTTATTAAAAAAACAACAAAAAAACACTTCCTTCTAAATGTTGGTCCAATCAGCAATTGTAACAAAAAAAAAAAAAAAAAAAAAAAAAAAAGAAAAGAAAAGTAAAATAATCTACAACTTATAAAAAATTGAGGGAAGGGAAAAATTTGAATGATCAAGGAGATATTTGAGTTTGAAAGAAATTTAGAATTATTCTTAATACCTTAAGTGTCACCCCCATGATATGTATAAACCAAAAAGAGAACAATGGGATTCCCCAGAGACAAAGTAACATTGTTGGAAAGCAGGTACTAGTTACTGCCATATAAAGTACAAAATGAAAACAAGGCACAAGTTTCAAAAAGGAAATTGTTATTTAATTAACATTGATTGGCGCTTAACAGGTAATGGAGTAAAAATGTTGACATCCTCTGGCGTAAAATATTAAAAGCAGATACATTGAAGCTTTTAAATCCAGCCTCTAAGAAATTAAGATGGATATAAGCAAGTTATAATAATGGTTATGTAGCAATAAAACTTGCATACAACAATCTAAAGATTCTAAAAGAAAAGAAAAAAAATGGACCTTGAGAAGGATTAATGACACTTCAAAAATAAACTGCTTAATATGTTGATTACAACCAAGTTGTACTGAGTGTCTTGTTCTGTATAAGATACAGGACAAAGTTACACAGCAACTATTGGGTGGATCAATTAGAAAAATATTTGGAATTTAATGTCAAGAAAAAACTCTTCAAGTCAATAAAGTCAGAGACAAAACTTGTTAATATTCCTTAATAAAAAGGTCTTCATCAGCATTGTGTAATAGTAAAGTTATATAAATATACACTTAGCTATAGTAAGTAAAGTTGACGACCTTAGTCAAGAATGACCCGAAGGCTCCCCTTTCAATAACTACTACACTGAGGTGTCAGTGGGGCTACTCCTTTCCCTGGATTCCTCCACTTTATCCTTGATCCTTACCTTATAATGCTGAGTGTTAAGCAAGGCATCAAGTACCATTTTTTGAGTCTTTGGTATGTCTCAACCTGGGATTGAACCCTGGTCTTCTGAATCATTGGTGAACACTCTACTCTAGATTATAAACTTTTAAATAGCTTAGAAGCAACAAGATAATGAGCAGTATTAATGTTACAAGAATTTTTACCAACAATCTCATGCCTCCAACAAGATTATTTCCTTGGTGTATGTATGTATATATATATATATATATATATACACATATACACACACACACACACACACACACACACACACACACATACATACATACATACATACATACACATACAGTCACAATTGTATCTGTAGATACTAATACATAAATCAAAAAGTAATTATACATAAATTTAAGTATTTGAATAGACAATTTGGTAACTGCTTGGTTTTGAGGGAGGGGAACACATTTTTTTACAATTAACAAGTCATTTAGTAGTGCTTTGTACTTAATTCTAAATTTCTCAGAAATGTTTTTATAATAGAATTAAACTGTTAAATTAAAAAAATTGTCAATTCTAAAATCTCTTAACAATTAGAAACTTAGAATTCAGAATCATAAAACATGATCAAATGCATGGTTTATGTTGATTGCAATAGAATTTACTTCTTCCTGCATAATGTTCCTTTATTAACTCAGAACTAAGAAATTAGATACAAATTGTTTAAATATAAGAATTACTCCATATAAATTGACATAAGGTCCTGAAATTTGGTCTCACTAAAGTGATTATGAATTGGCTTGTTATTGTAACAGAATTACTTTTAGACCAAGTAATTGGGGAGAGAGACAGAAAGATTAATACTAAAACAAATACAAAAGCCATAGAAATTTTATGCCAATATCTTCTTTTTTTTTTAAATTTTTACTCAAAATTTTATCAATTTGAAGCTATATATATATATATATATATATATATATATATATATATATATATATATCTGGACCACCCTCAAAAATGAGGAAAAAGATATTGTTTACAATTTTTGAATCATGAAAATCAGATATATGAAAGATAAGACAAAGACAATTAAATCTAAAATATGAAGAAATTTCAATCCATTTTTTTATATGTATAGTAGCATTTATGCTGAATTTTAAAATTTTGTTTTGATATAAATATAAGACCAATAAGCAGAACTATAGAATATAAAGGCAAATTTTTTTATTTAATATTTTGTAGATCCGCTGTTAGCTTTTATAACCTAAAAAAAATTTGACTTGGCATACTATCTACTAGTTTCTGAAATTGAACCAAAGGTATTTTTTCCCCCCATGCGTCTAAGATTGCGTTTTTTAGTTCAGAAATTGCCGAGTACTGTCAACCTCCTTCATAAACTTTTGCAACAATCAATCAAATTTTCTATAGGACTGAGGTCTGGAGAACATGCTGGGTGGTCAAGGAGTCTTATTTTTTGTTCAAGCAAGTACTTCTTTGTTATTGATGCATTGTGAATAGCAGCATTATCTTGCTGGAAAATCCATTCTTCTTCACATAGACGACATCATTCTTGTGCAAGAGATAAATCATTTAGCATCTTCACATAATCTACTGCTTTTTGTCAACCACTGACAAGTTGTAGTTCAAGTTTTCCTGAAGATGAGGTTTTACTGCATCCTAAGGCCTTCAAAATTTCTCTGAGATTTTTCAACTCTTTTCAGAGCTGTAATCTCACCTTTCTCAATTTAGTTCCTTTAGCCATTTATGTTTTTAGTATTTTAAATATTACAGTTTTAATAGCTTTTATATTACATAGACTATATATAATAAATTTTTCAATTAAATTAAGTCCTTTTTTCTTTAGTTTTTATTGGTGGGCTTATATTTATGTCAAAATAAATTTTAAAATTCAGCATAAATGATAATATACATATAAAAAATGAATTGAAATTTATTTTAAATTTAAATGTCTCTTAACCTTATCTTTCATATATCTGATTTTCATAATTCAAAAATCAGAAACAATATCTTTTTCTTCATTTTTGAAGGTGGTCATATATTTTTGTTCAGGAATGTATATAAAAAATTATGTTATTATGAAGAGAAGAGATACTGCTCTTAGCTCCCCAGCCTTCAAGCTGGAATCAATGTTCTGATCTTAAGCAGAAATGCTAGGAAGTGACACTGATCCGAGGCAGAAGTGCCAATCTATACATTGGATTTATGTTAAGTATAATAGTATTAAGCTTTCTATAAATAGTGCAATATTTTCTATATTCATACATCTACAACTCTTTAGAATCCATTTTCTCCCATCAATAAAGTATTAAGAAGATTTACCTGTGCCCTCACATATAGCACAGCTGTCACTTGTATTCTTGAATGATGTTGATGTACCCTGTCTGGTTAAAATGTTCACACCATTCAGCTATTGTCGATTCTTTATGAGCAAAAAAGTAAAGAGTGCTCAAGTACAGCTGTTGTCAATTAGGTGTGACCAGAAATTAAGTGATGACCTTTTTAATCATTTAATGTGCAACAAAAATAACTTCAAGCATGCACAGCTTTTTTCTTTAAACTAGTTCATAAAGAATAAATTTAAAAAAAAATAAATAAAAATAAAAATACTGACTAAAACAGTGCATCCTTTAAAATGTGAATACTTTAGCAGGACCAGTACTTGAAGAACAAAAGTGTATTGAAAATAAAGTTATGTAGAATTCTCTACAAAATGAAATATTGAAAACAGAAATGTAAAAAAAAAAAAAAAAAGCTCGCAACATTCCATGGTGAGATTGCAATATCCATGAGGTATTACCTCTGACTAAAAAAATGTTCTACAGAGAGCATTAAAAGGAGTTCTTTAAAAGTTAAAATTCCTGAACAGGAATAAGAAAACATTCAAATATCAATATCATTTTAGAAAGAATTTAAGAGTTCAAAAAGCAAATGAAGAAAACAGATTTGGAAAAAGAGTGATAAGAACTGATTTTTAACTGAGCAGTAAGCAAATGCTGGACAATGATTGAAATGTAGAAATAAAGAGCATGAAGAGAGAGAGAAGGGGTGGGTTGATTAAACCATTTTTTAAAATTTTATTTTGCTTTACTTTTTTGTTCTGTTTAAATGCTTTTAATTGTGTGTTAGGCTAACTCAATATTCTTTAGTTCAAAGAGCTTGGGAACTAATTGCAGCTACTTAGAAGAAATTGATACAGATAAGATAAGAAAAACTTACAGAACATAACTAACAGCACAAAGGAATAATAAAAGTATTCTTTTGTTTTTTTCAATATATGAAATAAATCTACTCACTTGATTGTCATTAGCTCCCACTAGTTCTTTCGAATGATAAGAAAGGGAATCATGTATAATGGACCTTAAAATTTGTCTTGTTTCTTTACAAATACATGTGTATAGAAAGAACACTAAGAGTCAACAAGACAATAAGATAAACTAGCAAATCTTGAAAGAAACAATTGATTAAATCAAGAAAAAGATTAGTATTTAAATCAGTAAGGTTTTCTTGTCATAAATATACAAATCTCATGAGTAAATATCTTAAATTTCTATATCTAAAAGTCATATTTGAAGATATACCCAAAGAATCAATTTGCTTCACTCTAAAATATTTATTTTTCCTTTGAATATTACTAAAAAGTGAAAAGATTAAATACAAGATATAATCATAACATCATATTTGCCATTCTTACAACATCCACTAATATGACAAACTTAACCAGAGCAGTGCTGAAGCACCAATGAGAGTATCTAGCATAAGACAATAGCGAGCAATCACATCTTAAAGCTATCGCAAATTTTATTCTGAGCATTTCACTATTGTGACCCACATCCAGTCAAAGCCAAAACTAATAAATATCATCAAGCCATAATATTTTAACTTTTGCAGCAAAAAGAAATGATTTGTAACTATAAGTTAATGAAACAAGTCTTTATATAATGTCAGGCATTGAAACCAGTTCTATACAGAATTGAATAAAACAGAGCCAAATGAGTAAAAAATATTATTGAAAAGAAAGAAAATCACAACTCATAATTTATATATATATATATCTTGATCATTGTGTTGTGTGACTCCATTCTTAATCACTGATCATCATCTAAACAGAATTGGATAAAAATATTAAATTGTGTTCCTGAACTTATAAATAAAAAAAGGCTGGAGTGAATATGAATTAAAAGTAAATTATTCTAAAAAGAATCAATTTCCACAGTTAATTATTTGATTTTATAAAGTTGCCAAAGTGTTTTGTGAATAGAGTAATTTGTGATTTATTTTGTAAGCATATTTGATCAACGGCACACCTCCATACTTGTAATAAATAGTTTCAAACAGATGAAAGATCAAATCAGTCTTTTAAAAATTATGACAGACAAATACAAAAGGTCTTTTATTATATTTTCTGTGACTGGGTTTAAAACTGCTCACAAGTGCAAAACAATAGTAATTGCTCAGCAAATTTAAGATCCCAGTAATTACTTATAGCTCTTGAAAAACTATTACATGAACTGGCATTGCTCATTAGAGACAGTTACACAAATAAAACAGGCACAAAAGAATTTATTTAATCAGTCATGAAGCTGACATCATCTTAGGATATTTTAAAATTCTTGTTTCAGACAAGATTAAGGATAAAACAAAACTCAGTTAAATTAATCAACTGAGTGAATTTATTTTTAGGAGTATGAAGGAAAAAAAACCCAAAAAACATCCCAAGTTGATAAAATAAAATAAACTTGAGCACAAATTAACATGTATATCTTTGATATGATTAACAAAAGAAATTAATCAATGCAAAAATTTCTACTATGGCCATAAAAAGGTTGACAAAATTAAGTTCTTTCAGAATGTTACAAAAGTTGATATTTGAACTGACAATGAAAAGAGACTGGACAATATATTGTCAGCAATTTACTGAGAGGCCAGAAAAACCTATAGAAACCAAAATGACCAACATCTACTCTAGAAAACTTAACTTTTGATAAGAGATTTATTTGCAAACAAAATCCCTTTTAGGCCATTCAAAAAAATAAAAAAATAAAAACAATGATAATCTGAACAATGAAATAAATACATGGTTTCAAAGTGGTATTGACATAAAAAGTTAAAAATCATTAAACTTCTGAAGAGCAAAATCTGTTGCTAAACACAATAGACATATGTATATGTATTGTGTTGATAGTTAAGAAAGAATCCTTATATAGCTACTCGGGATTAATCTATTGAAATAGCCCAGGATTATCGATGAACTGGTACATTCAAAAGTATTAAATAGATGAAAAATTTTAGAAATATTTAAAGCTTGAGCTTCACTCTTAACTTTGAGAAAAATAATGAATGTTTCTCAATGAGATAGCAGTAGAAATATTTCAAAATTTGCAAATAAAAAAATCCATAAAGATAAAAGGGAAAAAGGATCAAATGGTGATTAGGCAAAACTCACCTATTTGTATAGGGAAATCATATTCAGGAACATCTGATTTTTCAATTTCAGTATCTAAATCCATCCTTGATTTGGACCCACTCTGATTGAATACAATGTGAAGAGTGAACTGCCAGGAGGCAAGTCCAATGTAGTATCTTTAACATTGGCAAAAAACTAAATTGGCAGGAGTTGATACAACCTGATAATCATTCTGCATTGCTTTCAGATAAAAATATCTCTTGCCCACTTGTCCTTTAGACTCATTACAGATTCAATTATCTCATTAGACACAACACTCACTTCGTCAGAGTTTGATATTAAAAACTAAATTAGTAATTTCAAAGATAATTTAAGTCATTAGTCTCTAGGAGGAGACAAAATATAATTTATTCAAAAATACAATAAAATCTTTCTAGATCAGCTTATAATAAAATCAAATCTTTCTAGATTAGCTTATAATGACTAAAAGAACAACCAGTTCCCACGTCACCTTTTTATTTCTACTATAGCTTTTTTTTCTCTTTCTTTTAGTCTCTCTTTCCCCTAATTACTTTGATCCTCAGTAAGTTGCTTGTTACTTAATCACAGACAACAATGCAAAATGTCTCCTGTCCAACAGCCATTCCTTCACCTACTCTTGGCATGCACCAAACTTCCCCAAAACCAAGTGAGATCACAAGCTAAATATATCAATTTCATCATCAACTAATTTTGACTGCTTTGCAAAGTAAGATTCAACCCAGTGTTTGAAAGAAAATATTTCTGAAGCTGTAGTTCACACTTCTATAAGCAACACTAGAAGTTTATGATAAATCATATGCTGAAATGAGTGAAAATAAAAATAAAAAAACTTTCAACACACATACAAAAAGAACTTATATTTTACAGGTACTATAATTGACTAACAGGAATATTGTGAAACAAGAGGCTGAGTTGCCAGGTGAGTTCATTTTAAAATTTTAGTAGTAGTAAGCAAAACATTTTGCTAATTTTAACTTTTGGGGGCTAAACTGTGGGAAAAAATCTTATTAAAATGTATTACTTGAAAAAGCATATCAACCAGTAAATATTTTATTTTGGCAACCTGTGTGGTGGGGATGAGAGACAGAATAAATTAAACATATGCATAGTTTTTAAACTGAATGTTACCTAAACTATATAAGAATTATATTTTAAAAGAGCAACCATTTCTTAAAGAGTAAAACCAATGTTATTACTGAGTAAACATTTACCATTTGCCCAAACACCAAACCCAAGTTACAAAGTATATCGTAGTTCCATGAACCAAATTAAAAATTCTGAGAGTTATTTTATACATAGAAGCCAGGCATAATTTTTCAATTAAGTGTTGCATTTTCTATAGTGGCCATATTTTTCATCTATACTAGCACTCTTTCTAAAACTAAGTTTTATTAAAATTCATTTTTAAAATCAAATCAAAAGCTGCTATTTCAATAGTCCATATCTTTGGATACACATGTAAGTTTATACAGTATGACAAATGATTGCAGCTATTGCCAAATTAATTCTGACAAGAAATCATATTAGGAAAAAATAGTAAATAAATAAAAATCTATAATGTTCCAATTCATATAAAACAATTCAAATAGGTTATTTCTTCTAACTTTCCCAGCATCCAGTTGAACAGCTGCAGCAAGAAAATATTCACAGATCATATACAAGATGGGCTGCAATACTGGATGTGCCATCAGTCAAAGTATGCACAATACAATCAGTGAAAAAAATACTCATAGGCCAGGGTAGGATAATTAATATAACAATACATAACTATAATAGCAGGTATTAAGACAAAAAAAGTATAAAGTGCATTGAGCAAAATATTGTTTTACTTACATGCTTTGAAGAACAATATTAAGTAATCTTTGTAGAAATTGTAAAGAAGGGAAATTTAAAAAAAAAAAAGTGTATGTTTGAGGGAAGCTTTAGGAAACTCAAGATTTCAATGACCTTGTTAGATTTTATGACTGTCAACTATCCAAAAATGCTATTCAATTTTAAATTAAAACTATTCCTTGAAAAAATAACAATTAGGAAAAAAAACCAATCATTACAGAATACAATACATATCAGATTCCTTTTAAAAAGAATTAACATATTATTTTCAAATAACTAACTTAAGATATAAAATATAGTAGCTCTTTGCTACTAATGCCATAATAACCAGATTTCAAGAATATGAATGACTAACCAGACTTTCCTTTATTGTTATGGCTAGATTATGAGAGGACATTTAAGTTCAGTGGAAAAATAAAGAATTGGAGATTTTTCTTGAAGTAAACTATCAATATTTAAGGAACCTACTTGGTGCTAATTAAAATAGGTATACAATATAAGCAATAAAAACTTTCTGGGCTCCCATTAATAATTTTATAAAAATATACCATACACATAATTAAACTAATAGACTATCTTTTCCCCAACACTAGCTGTCACAATATAACATTGGAAAAAAAAAAGTTTGAGAAGTTAAAAAATATATTTTTAGCTATTTAATTATTTGAGTATTCAGTTAAAGAGAGGAGATAAAAGCTATACCCCAGAAAAATCTTTGCATCCTTCAAAACATCAGCAAAGAATCAATTAAATTTCATCTTTTGTATATAAATTTCAGAGATGATGAATTAGCTATTTACTAAGCTTGGCTTAATTGTAATACAAAGTCAGAAATATCGGGCATTCAGTTATATAATCATTTGTTAGCCATAACACCATGTGGTGAGGTGCCCAAGAATTACTATACACCGATCTACTCAAACTATTCTTCAGTCTCCTTCAGGTATCTGTTGCAGTTTGTAATCTTTTGGGAATTTCAAACAAAATGCTTTATTTTATAGTTTTATGGAAGAGAGATAAGCAACATCACAAGGAAGAATTAAATGATAGGAGATATCCTCTACACAAGGATGGCAGAATGAACAAAGGGTTCAGTTCACAATTCCAGAGTTACTATTTACAAGAGATGTCTGAAGAAAATCAGATGGTACAATGGCCAAAACATGACCAAACAACCAAGATGAAGTCACTAGTTAAAGCACATCAACTTTCTCTTCATAAAAAACTATCTCAAAGTTGGTGAAAGCTATAAAGGGTATAAGAGGATAATTTGGCTGGTCTATACAAGTTTAAAAAGCAAAAGAAAGCAAGTACTTCTGGACACTTAAGAGAGTATCTTGGAAAAATATTATAAATGACAATTGAATGTAAATCTATAGTGTAAACTAGTGACAGAAGAAAAAAAAATTCCAGTTATTGAAGTGCTAAACAATAGTATATATCAAGACAGTAAGGAAAAAAGGTTTATGATGTTAGGCAGGTGGTTGATTTGAAAAATAAAGAAAAAAAAATTCAATCATCTTAATGTTGTAAAGTGAATCAAATCAACGTGTCATTGAAGAAATACCAACTGCAGAAAAGGTCAGACAGATTCAGTGAAATGATTAGAATTCAAACTGAGACAGTTTAATCTTTTTTATATAGACAAATATGTTCTGGACATTTTTGGTAGAGAGTTACAATTGTTAGTAAATTTTAAGACAGTGGCCAAGGGAGGTACATGTGGCATAATGACTACTGCTGTAGAAAAAGGAACCAGCAAGCCAAATTCTAATTAAGGTTGTTTATTTGCATTCACCTTGCACTAAAGCTCTTGGGAAAAGTAAAAAAAATCACCTTCTTTTCCCCAGGTAGAAGTAAAATAAAAGAAAACTAGGACTGGGTTCTCTAACCTTGGTGAATAATTTGTTTAGAAGAGCAACCTCATTTTGACAACTCTTAGGACATTGGTAACAAGTATCGGCTTTTGCCTTAGACAACTTCAGTGTCATTGAGTAAATATTTGTTGCACAGGCAACTTCCAATCTTTCATACAACCTTGATCAGCCTGTGCCAAGATTCAAGCACAGATTCAGGCTCTCTTGATACCAATACATGCCATAGATAGATGGCCAAATAGAAAAAATATTTCATTCTTATCTGACAATTTTAATTAAATCAAATGAAGATATAGTAATTTATATTAGTTTTAGTACACTACAATAATTAAGTTGTCCACTTTATAAAAGGTAGTATATACTGAAGACATTTATATAAGACAAGAATAGAGGATTTAACATTACAAGACATCCAATTGTGAAGCAAAAAGTATGGTATAATAAAGCAATCATCAAAATTATGTTAAATTTCTTTGGAATAAGTTCTGGACATTTGAATGACTAAAAGTAAAACATCTGCTTATACCATTTTAAGTATTCTTTGAAATCCTATCTTAATGGAACAAATTTTCAAAAATATATGTAATTAAAGTTTTCTGTGAACTCACATGAGTATTAGAAATAAATCTATTCTAAGAACAGAAGACCAATAAAAATAAATTAAAAATACAGCACCAAAGAACTGTAATTCAATTGAAGCCGTAGACAATTTATAAATGGCTCAAACAAAAGAGGCACCTTCTAGACATGTTTTCGCCAAATATATTTATGAAGGGATTCATTGTGGATGAAATCATTTTCTCTTAAACAAAATTAAGAGAAAAATAATGTTAAAATGGAATTTATAAAATCTATAAGATTATTTGAAAGTTCTTAAAGAACAATGTCTTGTTGAAAAAATAATTGTCCAAAGCTAAAAACCACAGCAAACAATAATGATAACTGTCTTTTTTGTTTTCATATCTGCATTAACAACACAAAAACTAAGTGCTAACTTTGCACCTATAAAAACTCAAGTTTATTTTGCTATTGTAGAGCACAAAGCCTCACCATGAGGTTCATTCAAGACAAGCACACCTGTGAAGAGATGATGATGATGATGATGATGATAGCAATAATGACGACGATGACACTAGCAACAGCAATACGCCAGACTTTCTTAGACAACACAGAGTAAGCACTATATTGAATCATATGGAACAATAAAGAAAACAAGCGAGACAAATAACAACAGCATATTTTGCATGCTGGCGGCCAAATCGATCACACAGGCAATTATTCTGATTAACAAACTCATGTACATGCCATTTTGAATTTAGAAGATACTTTATATTAAAAGAAATTGTATATTGAGAATAGATGATTTTTAAATGGAATTTTCATTTAAGGAGAGTTATTGAAAGTGAAAGTAACACAAAGGTAACAAACTAATCTTAAGTAGATAAAAATTACTGATGCTATTAATACTACTAACCATGAATATTCTAAAATATGGAACAACAACTATAATAGCTATATGGCCAGTGAGTCTATTGGATTCCCATTGTAACAGTAGTCCATGATGATATTGATGCTTCTATTTAAGGAGTAAATGATTCTAATTAAAATGTCACAGTTATCTCCCACTTCTTTACATCAAGAGATTTGGAGGATAAAAAATTGTTTTTAAAGTTCACTGAAAATACAGATCCCTTTTCGACTGAATAAAATGATCATTCAATTACAAATTTTAATTTAATTTTAAAATGCTTTGTGCTAATAAAACCATCACACTGAGGTGCTGTTTTTGCTGAATAACAGTTATTACATGATAATTTTAGTTTACATATATAAAGTGCTCATAATGTATAATAATGAAGAAATTTAAGTGCTTGATGCTCTCATTAAACAAAACTAACTTAATATTTCAAAGTCACAATGTCAAAAACTGCCCATAACTTCAAGTTTCACATAAAATGGGTAGTACAGTTGTCAGATGGATATCAATATTGTATGGAATTATCCCCTTTTAAACTAATTCCGAAAATACACAAGCTCAGTTGAATTCTATTTGATATGAAATGAAATTTTATGTCAAGGTTTGTTTAGGCTTAGAGATTTGAAAAATTGGGTAACGATTTAACCAATACAAAGAAAGAGAGCAATTAAATTTGCTTATATGTCTAAACCACTGAACAACATCTAAGATAGTGATAATGGAGAAAGGACAAGTAATAAAACAAAGTTAATCTAGTTTCCAGTTACCCAAAAAGAAAATGAAAAAGGAATTAACACTTTCATGAGGTATTATTTCTGAGAAATACTTTTAACAGTTTTCATGTAAGAAAGCCCAAGATAGAACAGAAATCTGATAGTTGGTTTGGAAACCAAAAAATAAATTACACACAAAAAAATGAACAGCTTGTAAACTAATCAAATGAGCACATTATTAACTTGATTTAAAAAGAATTTCTATCAGTTCATTCTACTTATCCGTATCATAATAATCCAATTTTTGCATATATATATATATATATATATATATATATATATATATATATATATATACACACACACTAATATAGCAAAAATGATACTAAAAAATAAATAAATAAAAATTTTAAATTTGAGTGTGCTCATCCCAATTAATTTTTCAAGGGACATAACTTAAATGCTAACTAGAGTATTAACATTTCTTTATAGTTTTAAAATTAAGTTTGAGTATATATATATATATATATTACACACACACACACACACTCAAACTTAATTTTATATATATATATATATATATATATATATATATATATATATATATATATATATATATCTCACAAAGGACTATAACCTAAAAACACATCAGAGAGAGATCTTTATCAAAACAATTGATCTAAGAGAAGAAAGCCAATTCCAGTTCAATTTGCCATTGAATGATAATTTTCTAAGGTTTTCATTTGTACTGAACATTATTTTTTGATAATCCAAAATCAATATAACAAGAGATAACTATGAAAAGCTAAATTAGAATCCCTCACTACTTCCTAAAAAGAAGCAATATAATCATGAGACTACTGTTACAGGCTGTTTAGTTATAATAAAAATACTATGAACAGGATGTAATTGGATACAGAATTTAATGGCTGCTGAAAGGAAGCCTTTAAGCAATCTTTATTAAAATTTTTTTTCATCATTCTTATCTCTGTTGTACATTAAACTAAGTTTGTGATTTAATCACCAGTTCTGGTTTATAGAGGCTCATTGAAAGAGAAAAGTGATTCCTAAACACCTGTAAATGACAACATAAAATTAATGTAAAAACATAAGCAATGAAATGCCCCACTTATCTAAAATAAAGATGTTAGAAATATACAATTAAGTAACAATCCAAAACCTTTGCTGAAATGTACTCCAAATATTTTAGAGAAAACCCTAAACAAAATTATAGCAATTCTCTGAATTGATATTTAAGCCTTTAGAAATATCGAAATAATACTAAATGTAAAAGACTGAACACATTTAAATTTCATATTAGAAAAGAACACCTTTAATCAAGTGGGATATACCACTTAAAAAGTATAGATAAAACTAATGCAGGTCAAGTGGGCAATATATATATATAGTTACTCCAATAGATGATTGGTTTCACAAATATGTAGGTCTTATCAGGACAAACCAAAATAAAAAAAAAGAAGAAAAAGCAAGTCCACATTTTCCATTAAGTCAAAGAAATTAATAACGTTTTATAAACTCATATCCTGAATTAATGTACAATTTCTGCCTCATAATGGTAGTAACATTTGCATATATATTTACTACACTAAATGTAACAACTATTATAGGACAGAGGTAGATTATAATAGTTGGTGTAATCTCAATAAATCTGACCTGAATCAGGAATTGAATATTTTCCTTCACTATTTTCTCTTATTAGAGAGTACGAAAAGCTATCAAATATTTACTAAGCTTAGCTTACTCCAAGAACTAGACTAAATGAAATGAAAGAGAGGGAAGATTATGTTGAATTCAGCTTTCAAGTGAGGACATGCCTGTCTTAGATATAAAAAAATTGATAAAGCATCAAGTTTAAATAAAAAACCTGCCACATGAAAAGGTTTTATTTTAAGAGGAAAAACTAAAGTTTACAAGTCCTTATTTAGTTGATCAGCACATTATCTGAATATTAAAAAAAAAAAAAAAAAAAATTTTTTATTCTCAATAAGCAATCAAATTTCTAAAAATTTACATGAAACATAAAATACTTCCTCTCCCCCTAATCAGTTCTCAACTGGTAATGATAGTTGTAGGACAGTAAATAGAAAAATCACACACATTGTATATAGTTGTTGGCTACCATAGTTGAGGGTGACTCAAAGGTTCCCTTTTCAATAGTTACTACACCGAAGTGTAGGGTAGGGTGCTATTCCTTTCCTTGGATTGCTCCACTTTACCCTTGATACATAACAATGCCGAGTGGTAAACAAGGCGGCATCAAGTACCATTTTTTGAGTCTTTGGTATGACTCGACCTGGGATTGAACCCCTGTCTCCCAGGCTGTTGGCGAACACTCTAACCACTAGGCGTATGAGCTGGGAAAAAGTTGGCGACCTTGGTCAAGGGTGACCTGAAGGCTCCCTTTTTAACAGATACTACACTGAGGTGTTGGGGAGGGCACTACACCATGCCCTGGATTGCACCACTTTACCCTTGATCTTTACCTCATAATGCTGAGTGTTAAGCAAGGCAGCATTAAGTACCATTTTTTGAGTCTTTAGTATGACTTGATCTGGGATTGAACCCTGATCCTGGACCATTGGCAAACATGATACTCATTATTAGGCCAACATTATATATATATATATATATATATATATATATATATATATATATATATATATATATATATATATATATATATATATATATATATATATATATATATATATATAAAATCAACTGTTAGTTTTATTATCTTAGAATCTAGATATAAAATACATATCTGCTTGAAATATCCCTAATCATAATTTACAATAGTCTAAGAATGAAGACTAGGTTACACTTCAGTTAGATAAAAGCCAAAGACATGGTCAGTATATTTTTCTTTAACAACCAATGTGGGTCTGGGTTTTTTTTTAATAGACGGTTTAAAATTTATTTGTTGTCCTCACTTTTTACACAGATCAAAATCATTACAAGTGGATTTATTATCATTATTAATACTTATCTTTTTCATCTTTATCAATAAGAAAAAATTTACTTTAGAAATAAGATTTTTTTTTTCAAATTAGTTTTTTAATACAGAAAATCTACCAAGTTTTTATTCATCTATTTATTTGTTATTCGTTTATTTATTTTCTTAAGTACTTGTAAATTTTACACTTCATTTCGAATAAAATTTTATCACTCAACAATTCGTCATTGGGCTTTTTGGTATTTTTTTCAAAGTTGAATGAATAGAATTATTATCAAATAAAAAGTTTTACTTCATTCCTATTTTATGACAAAGATGAAGCAGAAGACCAAAGATGCTTGAGAATACCAACCCATTAAATAAAATAGAAATGCAATAAAACATAAGATTAACTTTCAGTCATTTGCTTCAATTTTTTTTTAATGAAAAGGAATAATAATGGTCACGCTATCTTAAAATTATGTCTTTTACGAACACTTTTAAAGTCGTAATGCATAATTTTGAGACCGCAGATCAGATCCAATAAATAAATAAAAACGAAGCAAAAGTCTGAAAGTTACTTGTCAATTTAAATATTACATTTATCTGAGAGAAAAAAAATACAATGGGAGGGTATTCTACAAAAATAGAGATTCTAAATAAATAAATATATATATATATATATATATATATATATATATATATATATATATAGTAGCTGTATTTCAGTTAATGTAGAAGAAAAAGTTAATCATTTTGAACAAAAGCTTTTCGATTTTTATCTTCGGATATTAAAATCTAAGTGACTAGCTCAAAATCTTATCTCCCAAATTTGGATTTTAGTTCATCATAGGTTACAAAAACAAAAAATCCCTGTTCCTTGTTTAGTTGACGTGGAACAAGTGTTTTTAGCAATCTAAAGTTATTTTTTTTAATAAGTGAAAAAAAAAATAAATAAATAAATGAACCGTTTATTTTTACCGTAGATGGAATCGCATAGCAAAAGAAAAAAAAATCCTTAAGAAATTATAATATAAGTAAACTGACATAATTAACATAACTTCTCAATCCAATTTATGGGTTATTGTTTAGCAATATGTTAATGTACACAGTGCAGCCCTCTTACCACCGTTGTAGCAGTGTTAGCGTTTTTGGGTTAATTTTACAGTAAACACGAAATCAATAAATGCAACGACTACTACAACATTTAAGTGGTTACAAAATGTTCGATTGTTATAAGTAATCTATTTTTGTAAAAAATAATAAAATTAAAAGGAGAAAAAAAAAGTAATGCACTTTTATGGTACTCCAGAACCAGGTACTACTTGCAAATTAGATTATTATAAAATTGACATCAGGTTTTGTGACTCATAGAGAGGAAGTATGCCAGTATACTTTTTTTAAAGAGCAAAAGAGATCGTAGGTTGCAAACAATATTAATATTCCATACAAATTACACACGAGATTTTCTAAAAACTACTACTAAGTTCACT
The DNA here is from genome assembly GCA_963585895.1 of Sepioteuthis lessoniana. NCBI lineage: Eukaryota > Metazoa > Mollusca > Cephalopoda > Myopsida > Loliginidae > Sepioteuthis > Sepioteuthis lessoniana. The sequence goes on from OY757935.1 coordinate 33,694,252, forward strand.
ACTACTCAATTTTACCAAGACTAAACATTAAACAAGAAATGGAGGAAGGAACACTTCTTTATTTGTTACTAAATGCGGGTAACATTTAATCAGCCTTATACTGCCTTTCATTATTTTCATACCACTTGATGCTAATTAAAGCTAAAAATAGATTTACAATTACATTATACCTTATCTAGACATTAAAAATGAGCATGATGAAGAAAATGAACTGGCCATTTAAGGGATGAGGGAAACAAGATTATAGAAACAGATGGCTTATCAGCTTTTTCCACAGATTTAAGTCTGCGTAATATATATATTTTAAAAAAAAGATGATATTGATAAAAAAAAAATTTAAAAAAAATACACTGAACATTTTACTTTAAATTGAATTTTTTCCTCTCTATATCCCCATTATTCAATTTCTTTTGTATCCAATGATTATTATTGGGAATTGGTTCTTTGACGGCAATGTAGTTAGCGTGACACTTGACACGGCATTTTTGTACATCTAATGAACCACTGACTAAAAAACGTGACTCAATGAAATATTGAGTGCAACTTTGTTTTCGTTCCTTTTTAAGAAAAATACTAATTTTTACTTTTGATTATGAAATATAAATATAATTGTGGTGTATAAAAATTTATTTCAAATAATTTCAAAGAAAACGAGGAAAATTGTTAAATCTCATTATGCTTGTGTGTTATGTAACTGTAATCCAGTAAAAAACGATACATCATTGCGAGATTTTTATCCTTCATATGCTATTTCCAGTTCGATTTGATAGGGGATAATTTATAGGGGGTCAGCATTTATGGTGAACTTATTTTTTTAATCATCCAAATTATTTTCGGTAATAATGCGGAGAAAACTACAATGCTAATGAAAATCCTTCATTCCTTCCTAAAAATAACAGAAGTATCAGTATCATCATGAACCGCTGTTACAAAAAACAAAACAACAAAAAAATTTCACAGGCCGTCTAGTAGTTTGTAAAACAAAAAAAAAATCTATGTTGCAGATTTTAAACAATTTTCTTTAATTTCTCACAACGACAATTCTAAGTTACATTATTTTACTTCATCTTTTTTAATTTAATGAGTATTGATTTTTCTCTATTTTTATGTTTACTCAGACTGAGAACAAGGGTCATACAGATTGTAATTTAAATTTGAATGAATAATCAAAACAACTGGTGAAGCATATAGTGGGTAAGAAAAAGAGACAAATGGAAATGCATGTGCCAAGTCAACGTTGACGAATAAAACTCGTTACTCTTATCAAAAACCAATGGCAATTTAATAACTTCAGTACACGAACAGAGCTGTTGGACGAGAAATGGATGGACAAACACGACAGTAATAACAACAGAGCTAAGATCATTAGAATATTACAAAGAAAGAAAAAGAAAAAAGTTTAGAAATGATATGTCAACAACCATTAATTAGTAAACAATGCATTCCCCTCACTTCATAAAAGGAAATATATGGTCTGGTTGTGAAATTTAAAGCTTTTTCAATTCTATAATATTGCTCATAAAATTAAAATGCTAGAACAATATAATATAACCCCTTCATAAAAATCTTTAAAGACTACCCGAAATCCTATGTTTCCTTATTTTATCTTTTTAAATTTTACACGGTCTGATTTTATTATAATTTTATCATCGCTGTAACAATTGATACACGAAAACTTAAGTTTTCTTATTTGGGGAGTGGCAAGAGAAATGTAATGTTTATGCATTAGAGAAATCAACAGAAATTACAAATAGGATTCATGCTAATAATACTAATTGCTAGACTTAATCCTCCTAGAGTATTATCGTTACTCATTCGTCAAGTTAATCTCTTCTTTCTAGAGATAGGTTAATTTTTTTTTTTAAGCCAGGTGAAAAAGTAAAACCAATAATTCCTGCACAGCAGTCTCAAACAAAAATCAAGAGATTATTTAGATTGTAACGTAGCCGTCGGTGTTAACATTAAAATAATGTATCAGCTTTTAGGAGTATTATTTTAAAATAATTCAGAAAATGCGACGTAAAATTTTGCCAGCATGAACATAAATAATGCCAATAAAAACGAAGTACAATGTCCGAGTTATCTTTCCACAAAAATAATACCTAGTCGAATTTTTTAAAAAGTATTTTTCTAATATTTTCAATGGATTAAAATGGCTAGAAACAAAGCCTTCTTATATCTATGGTAAGATAGGGTGACAGCTGTGTAAATTATCTCCATTTCGGTGAGAAAAAACGCGGGAGAAAAGATAAAAGCCAGGCTGTTTTTCTCACAAATTGATTCAGTAACAATATTTTGGAATAAATAAGTCAATTTGATTAGTAGTATGTTCCTGCTAAAAAAAAAAAAAAAAAAAAAAAAAAAAAATAGTTTAAAGGATAACGTTTTGAATTCATTGATACAATGAATTTTCAGTGAACCCAAAAATGTAACAACAAGGCCTCGAAATACATTACAATTCAAACTAGTAACAATGAATGGAGAGTAGAGATCACTTCATGTTACAGCAAGTTTTAAAACATCAAATCCTAAAAATAAAAAGGCTTAAATGATTTTCCTAAAGCCTAGAATTTGAAGGATACGAATGAAAAAGCTTTAAATAGGAAAATTTCACTAAACAATTTGACCTTATTTAAAATAAAAAAATGTTGGCTAGTTTTAAAGTCCTCAAATGTCTGAGCAAGAAAAAAAATGGATGATAAGTATAAAAGGTGAAATTATTTTATTTGAAAATGGAAATATAAACTAAATTCAAAGCAGAGAAGGTTTGCTACAGTGACTTAAAAAAACTTAGTCTTTAAAAGTATATATAAAAAAAAAAAAATCAAACCAATAACCATTACTACTAAAGTAAAATATGATAAAACCTACTTATCAACGAGTATTTTAGACTCAAAATTTAGAACGGTTTAATAAATCTATGAACTTCTATATGGTAATTACTATTTTACAAATCACTAATTTTATTTTTATCCATTCTAAACGATTGTGAAGCTTAAAAGAGAAACAAAGATGCAGGGGATTGTTGTCATGTCACTATCATTTTAATTTTCTTAAAAGCAAAACAATCACACTAGATTTAATGAAAGTCGGAATTTAAAGGATGATTAATTACAAACTCCTAACTTCCAGTTATAGATTTATGACAATAAATGCAACTTAGCAATAAAATTATGCCTAATAAGTATAATATGGAGAAGAAAAAAAAATTAATAACGAATAATTAGATCAAGATAAACGAGAAACTTAATTCTGTCTTAAATTATTTGTATTCTTTCGCGACATTCATACATTTCGAAGAAAAGAAAAAAAAAAAGTAAAAACAATCATTGCCGCTGACAAAGAAAATTTAAAATATATAGCCGACAACTACAAGACACAAAATAGGCATTGATAAATAAAGATTCTTGAATATAAAAAAAAAGGACAAAGGGTTTAAAATATGAAAACAAACAGAAAAAATGTGTAAAAGTGAGAAGGAAGAAAAAAAACATGCAAGAAAGAAGCACACTTTTCAGATTGCAACAACAAATTTGAAGTAGGTAGCGCCAAATAATGTTGAATGATAATAAATAAAAAGAATCACAGTTAGAAGCAGTAAAAACAAGGCTGCTGAGAAGAGAGAAAAATTAATAATAGTAGGTAAATAAATTCATAAGCGAAATTCCAATTTATTTTTCATTTAAAAAAAAAAAAAAAAAAAGTTTTTCTTCCTTTATAATTTTTTTTTGTTTATCATCACGTACAAACACATCTATATATCAAAATAACACAGCTAAAAGCACAATCGACGACTGTGTTGTAGCTGCCTATGTTAAATTAAAATGGAGTTATATTTGAATTGATATCACTCAGCTGATATTTACATCTAGTCATTGGATTATTTACCAATATTGCCCATTATCATACACACCATTACACATACTGCCCATCGTCAAACACACATCACTAAAAGTGTAAGATGTACTTCACTATACACTAAGTTGTCTATATAAATATGTATGTACGTATGTAAATAAAATCGATTTTTTTTCAAATCGATAGGTACAGAGATCAATATTATATATATATATATATATATATATATATATATATATATATATATTGATAGATAGATAGATATGTACTAAGTAAGGAGTGAGTCGTCAGGTCCTACCTTCTAATGTCGGCTTGGGTTGTACTTCTTTGGGTTGATCTGTAATTTTAGGGCTTGTTTGTACAACGTTGGGTTCTGCTGTGAAGGACTCGGGTTCTGAGGAAATATATTTCTCTCTGGCGCTGTGAGAGTTGTACAGGGTGGACGAAGCTTGTTGTGGTGTGCTACTAGTAATTTGGGAGGTAAAGTGATCGGCCTCAACGGGCTGAGGGGGAGCCGAAGGTTGAGGGGCCAAAGGTGGGGAACTAGAAAGAGAGGTAGAGCTAAGAGGTGGAGCACTGGGCATTTGGAGATGGTCATCATCGTAGTTATCCATCGTCTTCATAATCTCCGTGGCGGCAGCGGCTGGCGAAACCCGACCAGTACCACCAGTGACTGCACCAGCAAAACCAGAAGCAGCATCATCATCACCCATTATTTGGGAGATGACAGCAGAGGTGGCATCATCACAAGGTGAGGAGGAGAAGGTGGCTGCTGCGGGAGGGGCGGACGGTGAGGGTGGTGCATAGTTAGTGGACAAGGCCGGACTTGGGTCCCCTGCTAAATCAAATGCCGATGATGCTTCTTCCGCTTCTGCTGCTACATCAGCGCCCATCGGAGCTGCTGACGACGAAAACGGAGATGGAATCTCAGACGACACAAGGGAAGAAGGTTGTTGTGGAGAGGACTCGGTTTCGAAAGACTTGGAAGGGGCTTCAATGATTTCAGAGGTTTCAATGGCTGGGGTGGCAGAGGAGGCAGCGGTGGTGGTGGTGGCAGCAGCACTAGCCGAATACACAAACTGATCACCCTCTTCTTCATCATCGTCATCAAGAACAACGTTTTCTTCAGTGAAAGATTCTACTTCTTCGTCATCGTCGTCCTCATTAGCCTGATGATGATCAAGAAGATGACGAGAATGTTCGTATTCTCCTTCAGGATGCCTGACATCTTTCAGCTCTTCGACATCTTCATCATCGTCATACTTATGTTCGTCACTATCGTAGCCTCCGATTTTGTCATTCTCACCCGTGTGAACGGGTGGAGCTGAATACGGCGAAGGCTCCCTAGCTGCTTCAGAATGATGATGGTGAAACTCAGATGGAGAATCAGAATCACTAAATGCAGGGTTATCCTGATAAGGTGCCCCGTTCTTTTGATAATTCATTTCCTCTAACTCTTCTTCGCGATCATCATAGCCATCGTCATCATCATCATCATCTGGGTGATAATTGTTACCTTCTTCATGATGATGCTGATGATTCTCTTTGTAATCATCATCATCATCGCTCATAGTGGTAGGATTATTAGAAGTAAGCTCACCCGGGGTAAAGGATGATGAGGAGTTGGGAGCCGCCGAGTTGCTGGTGGGATTCGCGGGGTTGCTGCTGGCAGTAGTGGTAGTGATGTGAGAATCAAACCCAAATTCGTCTACCAGAGGTTTCGATGCATTTGAGGGTGAAGACATTGGCTGGGGTGCCGATGGTTGAGGCTGCAGTGTTTCTGATTGGAAAGGACTAGAAGAAAAATGATCCAGACCTCCAATTTCGTCTCCGAGGAGATTTCCAACAGAGTCCGGTTGGGTAGAAGTAATCACTTCGTCAGCCATATTTATTTATTCTTTTGAATTTGTTTTTTTTTTTAAATTAATTTTTTTTTTTTTATTTTGATAATTCCTTACTTTGTCTTGTTAATTTCTTTGCTTTGCAGAAAATATCAGGAAAAGCTGTCCCAGCTCAAATGACAGCAAATTATTTTTAGTTTTTCCCGCTCAACAACAGAAAAAAATACACCAGCCTTTTTTGGCAGCAAAATACACGGGAACTGTCGACAAACGGACAAATACAGAGAGATTGAAAGAAAAGAGACTTACTGTTGTCTTCAATCTTTCTTATCAAATATGTATATATATATATATATATTTATATATGCGTAATATATAAAATATATATAAAGCAATGTGTATGTGTGTGCTATATTACAGCGTCACACACATACACACTTATTAGGGGAGATTTACAAGAGAGAAAAATCCCTGTCTTGGTACGTTTCCTTCCCTATTTTCACAACATGCGGTAAAAAAACGTCCGTCGCCCAACTGTATGATCCCGATGGTCTGACTGGTAAGGAATAAATGACTGACGACGACAGAGAAGCTGTCTACTGCGTACGTCCACTGCAGCAGTCAATGTGAGGAAGGATGAGTACTTATCATAAACTGAGAGGAAGGAAAGTCAGAGAGAAAAACTAATCTCTACGCATACCCATAGCTGGAGTAGGAGGTAGAAATATAGGAGTGGTAGGAGGATATCCGCGGTAGCCGTCACTGACGTAAAAGTAATTTGATTGGTTGCAACCAAGTCATGAACAGGATTGGCAGCAGAATCTACGGAAGCTCAAAAAGGAATATAATTATATGTTCACGGTTTTTCCCTTCTCTCTTTCAGTAGTGTACATATTATACCTTCATATACAATTTTGTTTCGTTTACAGTTTTTTCAAATTGATTCTGGACACTTCGTTTTTAAATTTAAACGATTATAAAACAATTATTTTTAACAGAAACGAAGAAAAAGTCATAAATCTAATCTTCCCACTACTACTCTTTCTCTATGAATAAATTGAAAATCTCGTGACGCATTTTTATTTATTTGAGCTAAACAAAATAGGCACATAAAAATTTAATTATGTTATGTAAATCTTATCTATCTATTTTCTTAAAAACAACAACAAACGAGCAAAAACAACAATCATCGTACGCTGCAGATTGTGTATGCTTATGTATCTTTTAAAGAAACAAAATGCCTCGAAGTTCAACACTACTTTTACTTTAGTAGGTCTTAAAGCAACTATTTATACTTCTAGTATTTAATTTTTTTATTTTCCATTAACAACGCTCTGAGAGTTTATTCGCCACCGTAAAGAAAACTTAAGTAGTCAGTGTCAAGCAAGTAAAAAATAGCTTGCTGTTATTGACAAATAAATATTGAAATCACTAAACTTCATTATAAGACGTATTTGTTGAATATAAGCGTGGGAATTTCAACATTCACAACAATGCTTTTTTTAAGAAAAAAATGATCTCTATTTATTTTGGAATAGACGCCTATCACTCTAGGCAACAAAAACGCTCGTTATTTTCAAGTAAATTTTATGTTGTTATTTTGTCTACTTTGTAACAGTCATACTGATAAAAACGCAATGTAAATTTTATGGATCATTTATGGTAGGTATTTGACTCAATTAGTAAACACGTTGTTCACTAAAACAGGTTCATGCCGCTGTGGAGCGGCATCCTTTCACAACAAAATGGCAAATTTTGTACTTCCAAAATTAACAGTTAAATAAATATCGCTCATTGGTTCTTAAAATAAAATCGTTACTTTTCTGGAACTCAAAACTATTAATTTTAAACAGTAAAATAAAGCAGTCTATAACTCTTAATACCCACAAAGGTCAACCGTGTAATTCTGCAATAACCTGATACAGGTTAATCAATAATCTTGTATAGCTCAAAGATAAAATAGTGGAAAACAAAAGTCTTTGCATTTCATTTATTTGCTTAGTATAAGATCTATGGTATAAATAATCAACTTAAAGCAGGTTACTATTTGAAGAATTCGTGAGGATGAAAATATCAATGACTAGAATTTTGTAGTGGCAGTCGATTTTTTTTTTCTTTTTCTTCATCTCTTGTTCGTTCACTCTTTGCTTGTTGGATAAGGTAGAGTAAAGTTCATTGATTTATTACTTTTCGAAAATCATCATTATTCAGCACAAAAAATTGGTCGGACAAAAATATGGAGATATGTGTTATTGTAACATCTAACCGGGAAAAGTTGATTAATTTTGTTACCCCATTCATCAAATGCCAATAATAATCAACAAAACACCATTGCTCTTCAGCTACAATAATGATATTTTCTCCGAGAAACTAGCGCCTTTATGAGCTCCTACGCGTTTGATTTTCCCCAACCCAGCTGAAAACTACAGTCAGGTGTCAATTCTTGATCGTTTTCACATTGATTCAGAAGGAAGAAAAAATAAAACAAGGCTTGTATATTTTATATGCCGTTATTTTTACGGCAAGGCTAATAAGCCGGCATAATACTTAACAGATTTTTAAAATTATAAATAAAACGTTTTTGGGGGTCTTTTGATGGCCACCAGACCCTAACCAACTGCTTATCGTTTTCAGACTGGTTCTGATTATAGACATAAAAGTGATGGTGACGAATTGATGGTTTTCAAACATAAAACAATGAAACGAAAAAAAGTCTGTTGATAAAAGATAAAATACATTCCAACCACTTGCAAAGAAAGGGGAAAAAGTTGGCTTCGGTTCAGATTTTTAAACAACAGTGAATTTGATACTAGGACATTTTTTAAAATATGATGCAACATTCCTATTTAAGAAAAATATCTTAGTTACAATCTACTAAAATTCACATTTTTGTTTAATCTTAACCCAGCATAATTTTATGATGTTGCGCTGAACGTCATTTTTTTAATCATCCAAATTCTCGGCATAACGAAGATAACTATGAAATGCTAATTAGTATCCTTCACTCTTTCTTAAATAGAAACATCAATATCATCATGGACCACAATTACAATGGGAACCCAATGGATTCATGAGTTGTCTAGTTTACCCTAAACTTCTTCTTATAAGTTTACTTAGAAAACGAATCTCCAGTGTTTGAGAATGAAGATATAAGGATCATAATTTGGCCATTAGGTAACTTTTGGACACAATTTGGAAACCCTTCTTGAAGAAATTCACTATTTGCCAGACACTTGACTCCGAATACTGCCCAGGCCAAGTATCTGGAAAATATCCCGTCTATGGGTCAAATAGATCTGTTTAAGAATTATTCGTATTCGATATGACCGTGTGCAAAAGCAAAAAAAAAAAAAAAAAATCTTAAGAAACAACCACACAAAAATGTAAATATGAATGTACAATCAACACAATTCCCTAACCTCTGGGTATAAAATAACCGTTGGAGGGTTGAGATGCCGTTAAAATCAATTATTCATTTGCTTGAACACAAAGATTGACAACTCTATATCACTAGATCTCTGTTCGTCTCCTTACTTGAATAGATGAATAAAATGCTATGTTACGGGTAATGATTTATATATAAATTTGTCTATTGTCAAGGGAATACCAAGAAAACAATCACTTTCCTTCTCGTCAAGTTGATAAAACATAAGATGTTTTGCTTTCTTCCCCGAACTTCTATATTTTTCTTCCTTTATCGAACCTTTGTTGTTTAGTTTGTAGAGAAGAGGAAAATCTCATATTTTGTTTTGGCGCGCTATTTAATTCAACACTGAATTTCACCCAATCAGGATGACATATCCTATTCAGCCCGGACCTTCATTTCCGGCTAGCAAAACGGGTGAGCGGCCAAAACCACTCTCTTCGGCTTGAGACGGCGACCAGAACGGACGTGTCTCTGGTCGCCCCTGCTTAGCGATGCTTTTTAGCTAAACAAGCCACCCAGTGTGGACATATCACTGTGGCTTTAACCCTAGCAGCAGCAACATGGACACTCAGCGAGGGAACCTTCTGATTTATGGATTCCTTGCGTCTAATATATTTTAGACCAAGGAATCCCAGTTGAATATGAATTAGATACGTTCAGCATGCCTTCCACAAGCACCACAAAAATTTACTATGTCGATCCGAGCGCCACTTCGCTCTCGACAAGTTCCCATTTCACCTCTGGTCACATTAATGGAGATAACGCCTACTTTCCCTCATGACTGCACTGATTCCACTTGGAACACTTCGCTCACTGCTAGCTTTAAACACGCTTCCTACGAACCAAGGACCAGCATACAGCCCAGCGACGCAAAGAGACACTTTCTCACTCTCACTCCTTCACGCCTGCTACTGTAATAAACCTTACTTTGTTGTGTTGTTAAAAGAAGTTTTGTTATTCATTTGTGTTGCCTAAAATATATAGTGTTAGGGAAATTAACCAATTTCCCTTTAACGCTATAAGTTCTTGATTGTCAGTTCCAAAAAGGTTAATTTAGAACTGTTTTTGCTGGCATATCTCTGTGGTATAATACTGGTCTACTGAGAAAAAGAAAAATTGTTTTCAAATAAACAATAATGTCTAATCATACTATAGTTCACCAAATGTCTTTTTTGTCTGTTTGTCATCGGATAAATCAAGGTCAGCTACTCAGCTATAATCACAAAATTTTCTGTGCTTATTTAATGGAACCGATACCCCATGTTTTTATTGTATTAGTTTTTCAAAATTCGCTGACTGTTTAAGAACGCTGGGTTCATTTCCTTCAATGATAACCGTTACACTACGAATGCCTCATCCACGTAGAATGTAAATAATCCAAAACTGAACTCTTCGAGAAAAGAAAACTTTAAAATGTTATGTTTACATTTGTTGTATGAGCAATAGTAACTTGGGTAGGAGATAATTGCTAACCTTTCGTTGTTGTTTATTAACTCATATATTTTTGATAATTTCTGTTGGCATTCTTCAGGAAAACACATTTTCAGTCTTTTCAGCCGAAATTGTAATCTGTTAAGGAGTTTAGAATATATTAGTATTTGTTCAGCTTCATTTATAGAGAGATTTGGTAAAATTCAGACGCTTGACTGCTGACTAAGTGATAGAGGAAAAGGAACAAACGAAGAGAGAAAGAGAAAAGGGCATGTGAGTAACACGGTCCCAACAACACAAATAATAATTGACAATAATTTTACTGCAATAATTACAAAATGTGCATTAATTATCCGAGAGGAAATGGGTAAATGTTTAAGCTATAAGAAAAGTTCTTTGTGTTCAGGTATATGAAAGCGACAACAAGCTTGGGTAATACGTGTCGTTATGCTGGTTGCTGACTGCTATCTTCCGTTGTCTAATGTGGTCTACTACGGTTGTGATGGCTACCGTGATCTGCGTGGAAAGATTTCTTTGCTTTAATAGCAAACTAGTCGTCTAGATTAGATTTTTGGTCGTTTATTGCCATTGGTGGAAACATTTGTCTACGTCTACGATTACGTTTGCATGAGTTTGTTTATATCTCCGTGAACTTGCTTACAACTACGCTTGCAAGGGTTTGCTTTTCCTTGGATTTCTGTAATCTCTGGGGGGTGCTTTTTTTTAGACCAATTGCAAAGTTTATTTTCATTTATCTTATTCGTTTCTTTGTTTACTTTTAAACTTACAGTAACATATACGTTACTTGCTTAAAATTCCACTCGTAGACCACATGCTAATTAGTATTAGATCATTAAAAAAAGACATGAAAAAACTGAGACAGAAAACAATGGAATATTACAATTGTGGTACCATATTATCTTGCATAGTGTAGTAGTTCGCGAGTCAGGCCAGCATACCATTGCTACTATTGCTATTTCTTACTTTGTACCAAACTAAGGTAAGTTAAGTGATTAATTGTATAAAGTACCTGTCAGCAGAAGTGAGAGGCGCCATGGAAGAGATAAAAGGATCCCTTAAAAAGGCCCATCATCTCTTGTGAAATTAATCATCACATTTTCAGCAGAAGCTGCTGACCAGGGGAAGTGTCAGCATAAAGACTTCCAGGCAGTGACGGATTATTTACAACTTTGGTACATGTTGTTTAATGGTTAGCAATCTTCACTGGCAAGCTATTGTCAGTGAGTTCGATTCTCATTTGGTGTCCAATACTTTTAACTTGGTGCTAAACTAAGCTACTAAGCTTAATTTTGGTAAGACTTCCTCTGATCTCTGTTGTATGAATAAAGTGACGTCTAACAATGTAGAAAAATACTATTTGTAATATTCCAGACATAAAAAAACATCTATTAATTAAATTTTCATTCTGTCAGTATGTATGTAACCATAACCCTGCAAAAACGATACATCATAGTGTAGTCTTTATTAGAGCAATACATTTAAAATGTTCTTTGATAATAAAGCAATTACTAGTTAAATTTACAAGGGAATGATAATTTTTATTCACGCTGAACGTCAAATTCTTGATATAAAGGAAATAATTATAAAATGCTTATTAGAATGCTTTACTTTTTCTAAGTATAAGTACCAATATAATCATGGACCATTGTTGTTAAGTTGCCCGGGTGTAGTTGGTGGGTATGCTTACCGAGTTCGCATTGGAAAACAGTGAAGGAAATTTTCAAGTAAAACGAAGCGTCAATAAAAGAAGCAAACAGTAAAAATAACGAAATTTGAGTCGCAACAAAATTGTCTTTTGTATATATATATTATTAACATTCAATGAACAACAGGTTACAAAAGATGTGGTATGTTTATAAATTTTTTAATGTAGTTTTGATAGTATTCTGAAAACTTGTCTCTTAGTCCAAAGGTTCTTCGATGATAAACCTCTTAGACTGATACCTTTGCGTTCGTGTGCCCCTAACGCTGTCATCTCTACTACTGTCCACTTCCCTTGTCCGCTGGATCTTTTCCTAAAAGCTCCCTTCACTATTCTCTTTACCTCTTTTTTCTTTTCTTTCTCTAATTCTCTCTCGTTAATTCCTGTTTCTCAAATTGTTTGTTACTCAAAAGGTTTTTGAATTGGGAGTTGGCATCGGTTAGTCTGATTTGGTCTATTCTTAGAATACGGTTCTTTTCTTTGTTTCTCAAATCCGTTCTTAGTAACCCCCCCCAAAAAAAACTACCTATGAACCATTAGTACATGCTAAAGTACTGAAATATCAAAAATGTTCGCGTGTAGGGTAACTTAAACCATATTTTCCTCTCGTCCTTACCTTCTCAGGCAACCTTCCGATTTTAAGCAAATGGCAGGGGAAAAGAAGCAATGCCATCAAAACTGCATTTTCTTCCGGTTACCTGATATTTTCCTACTGGAAAAAAATCGTCCGTTCTGTGTGAGTCTCGTCGGCCATCGGTGGACATGCAATAGATTGGAATTTTCTCAAACATCTTCATTCACAAAACCACGCCATGATGATCGCAAAATTGCTATAACTAAAAAAGGACCCGTAATTCTCTGTCAGCCTCTCTTACTCGTTTTCTGCCCCCTCTCATCTGTACCTCTCTTCCTCTTCTCTAGTAAAAAATTTTCCGATTTAATTTATTTGTGAGGCTTATGACGTGACTGCCACTTATTAACAACCGTAATTTCTTGGCATATAGACAAATAGTATACAAAGAAACTTGACGTAGTGTTAGCAATATTCAAGTCACAAACCAATCGTTACTGACGCGAGTTCAATGCTCACTAAATGCATAATTAGTTATGGCGTCATATTTAACTAGATTCCCATGGAGGTAGAATGTGATATATGGTCATTTTAATATGAGAGACCCAATGCGTACCAGCAAATAATGAAAAAAAAAATTGCCAGCCTCTGCAATTAATATCACGAGATAACTATACCGTCCCTCCGGAATTTCCCGGGACCCCACTTTCTTTTCGCAATCCACTTGAACACAAGAATGCAGCTGGGAAAGAACAGATACTATATTCTAATCTAAGCTGGAAATTAACTTCATAATCTCAGATGCAGTTTGCGACGCACTGTCATGTGCATACGCATGAGCAAAGCCTAAAATAGCCCCAGCTCCCGTGATCACGTTGGCATCGTATTCTTTTTGTGGAATGGGAAAATTGCTACCGCAAGGTTGGAATCTACGAAACCAGGCTCAACTCAAATTTAACCGCCCGAAAACAAAGAATACAGCTGAGGAACAGGGACAGATACAACACTTTAATCCAAGTTCGAAGGCCGGAAAAAGAGGATCTGATTGTATGTGATTAACTCGGCCAAGGTGAGTGAATGAAATATATGTACAAAGTAAGCATTTTCTAAAATTTGGACGCCAAATGAGAATGCAAATAACTCTCTCTCTCTCTCTCTCTCTCTCTCTCTCTCTCTCTCTGCATGCATATATGAATTTACCGAACCATTCCATCACGAGCAGATTCATTTTTTATGCGCAACACAGCGTTCGCTCACCCAATGGCAACACTAATTTCTTTGACTGTCACTAAAGTCTTGTAAAAAAATACCTTAGTACCATTTCTATTTTTTCAATTTATAATCTGCATAGAATACGTACAACAAATGTCAATAGATTTAATGAAAGAAAATGGTTTCATACTATAAAAAGTAAGAAGCAGAAGATATCCTGCAGAAACTATTACGGATGCAAAGACGCCGATGATCTTGTGCTTCTCGTAAATCCACCTGCTCAAGCCGAACCTCTACTGCATTGCAGGCAGTCAGAGGCATTGATCTCTATGTGAACTCAAATACAACTGAGGTTGTGTGTTTAAATCAAGATAGTGCCATCTCCTCGTTAATGGCAAACCTCTGAAATTAGTACACCAGTCATATACCTCGGTAGGAAAATCCCATCTACTGAAAGGTATGTCAATATACATTTAGGTAAAGCATGGACAGCTATTGACAGGTTATCGACCATACAGAAATACGCTCTCTTTTATAAAATAAAACGGAAGCTGCAGTGGCATCAACACTATAGTATATGTGCGCCACCTGAACTTTAATGAAACGCCTAGAGAAAAAAAAACAAAAAAAACTAGATGACAACTACGTAAGAATGCTGCGTGTTGTTTTGAACAAATCCTGGAAGCAGCACCTTACAAAACAGCAAATGAACGGCCACTTACCTCTCACCCCGCAAACCATCTAGGTAAGACGAACAAGACATGCTAGACACTACTGAGAGCCAAAGACGAACTCATAAGCGAAGTTCTCCCATCAGCCCCTACACATAGTTATACCAGTGTTGGCTGATTCGCAAAAATTTACATTCATCAGCACTAAGCGGACACTGGATGTCGTCTAAAAGACTTACCAAGCGTGATAACCAAGAGGGACGAATGCTAAGAGAGAGAGAGAGAGAGAGGGGGGGGGAGAGAGAGAGAGAGAGAGAATCCGTGCAATTTGTATGATTTGATGATGATGATGAATTCAGTTTTTCTTTACTTAGACCGATTGCTGTACCAAGATTAAAAAGTACAGTTTACACTACTATTTACCCATAGCTGGAGGAAAAAGGAGAGATTTATGCCTTTCCTAAGATCATTAGCGCCAAGCATATATATATATATATATATAGGAAGCACACATACATACGTAGGAAGCAAATGGTTTTTTTGGTATGTTTCATTAAATACGGTAGACAATGATTGATCATTTTAAAAAAATGTCAACGAGCAAGATGCCACAAATATGGATCAAGATTGAATGAAAACTATCTGAACTTATTTTACTCGTAGTTTGTATAATTTTCCCCATCGTTAGTCATTATCAAGAACGTTATTGTTTTGTTTGAATCCCAGGATATATATATATATATATATATATATATATATATATCATCCTTAATGGTAATCATCATATAGTCATTGGTAATAATTACATTTACTAGCCTCGAAGAAGCCACGCTTCACCGCAATTTTTTTTTTTTCAAGATAGAGAGTTTCAATTTATCACACAAGAAAAAAAAAAGTAAGAAAGAAAAAGGGATTCTGATTGATTTCTGTTAAAGACTTTTGTATTTCGATACCCTTTCTCCAAATAGAAAACTGAGTTATGCTACATGAAAATGAAGACCATTATCATATATTCATGAGAGAAATTCCATTGTGTAATGGCTAAAGTGCTAACTACGGCTTCAAAGTGAATGAGTTCAAATTCCAGTCGCGCTATTACGTTCACTTTTGAACTAATATTCTTGAGAAAGGTATGAAATTCCTTTATTCTCCCTCCAACGATCTCTGTAGACAGCGTACATTTTCTAACTGCACCTCCTACCAGTAAAACTTAATTAGATTAAAATAACTTTTTGGCTTACCAATAAAAGTTATATACAAAACTATTGTAGGGAATTTTGCCTTCGAGAAAAGCACTGTTTAAACCCTAAGTTTTGTAGAAGAATAAACCGTACTTAGAACGCAGTGAAGAGATGGGCGCCGCTTTTGAAGAAAGGACACAAACGAGTTTTTGCAACAACAAAAGGTTTACCGGATATATTTACAATATGCAACAGGTAGATACAGCATGCAAAACAAGCAAAAGAGTTCAAAGAGTTTGGTTGGGTAAAGCTGCAGATAGATATGCCTGCGGAAACTAGGCTGTTTAGTTGTTTCTGGTAACATGTTAGGGCATTGTCGCAAGGTTCGTAGTAGTGGTTGTGTTTGTCTGCTCTCAATTACTTCCTGGTGGACTTGTTGCTCGAATCGTCGCCGCCTGGGGCTTGTACGATGTGGTCTTAAATAGAACTGCTAACCCAGTTAGTGGCAAAAACAAGACGATTCCTTGTGATCCCTTATTCTTAGCCAGTCTCACGTGTCCTTTCGAATGACTTATGATTGGCCAATTTGACCCTTTGAAAGTGTGTCTCCCACGGAATTCCAATACTATTACACATATATATATGAAGGCAAAGAATTGAAATTGCAAATGCATAACACTAGACAGTTATTAATTAAAACCTACTTTTTAAAATTATTATGGAAATTAGATATCCCGTGACTGTGATAAAGGCTATTTGTTAATACATATAGTATACATTGCACGTTGATCATGCCTATTAACAATTTAATATGATGTAGTCTATTTTGATGTTAGCGTGATTGTGGAAACAAGCCCAGAAATTCACATTTATTGATGTAGTTAATCAACATGATCATCATCTTCAAAGAAAGAAAATAAGTTAACAATTCAATCTAATTTAACAGAAGTCTGTCAAATATCAGGTTATGACTTTTAAGGTATCTATTCAGACTTTACATTCAAGATATGAAATATCTGAATGTCTTGAATTGATAAAGCTTAAACTGAGATTAATTAGTGTTCAAACGTCTGATACTTGCAATTCATAACCCTAGCTTTTGATTTGAAGTAACAATCACAAATGCTACCTATGGACTTTAGAGAGGCTACTTGAAATTGTTATAGATACTTTCCTATATAAATTACGCAAGTTCCATAGACTTTTATTTTCATACCTCGAAAACAAAGCAGAAAAACAATCATTGTAAGATGATAAGCTAAAGATGTTAAAATGATCTGTGATGAAAACCTAGGATTTGTTTTGTCTTGTATAACGTTTTCTCTAATGTGAAAAAACAAACAAGTGGTTTACCGTGTTCAAAGTATGAAAATGTATTTTTTAATTAAAATAAAAAATGCTGAAATTAAAAAGCTGAATAAGTGATAACAAGAAAGACAAAAATACAAATGCTCATATTTCTTGCATTAGAAAACACTATTTATATCCCACCAATATGTTTGCTTATAAATTTCCAACACTTGTAACGACTGAACTCGAACCTTCGCTTTTATCAAATAAATCTATACATTTCGCACAATGAAACTTCGTGCTAATGCCCTTAGGAAAGGCATGAATCCATCTCTTTTCCCCAGAAGGTAGGGTTATTTAGTCTTGGAAAGGAAACCAGTCTAGGAGAAGGAAAACTAAATTCCAACCATTCATACACCACTTAAAAACTGACCTTGTATCGCATCTTACCGGTGACAGAATGGGTTGGGTAAATGCATACATTAACTGTAGTTCTCAGCACCAAACCATTGCTACAAATATATAAATTCAACACACTAAATGTAATAGCTCTTATGGACGGAAGTAGAAAAAAGTTATAAAAAGAGCATATTTGATTGCAGAACTCATGAAAAGGGCAAATACGGCGTTTGTACAGAATAGCTCAGCAAAGAAAATTTCTATTAATTCTGCGGTAATGCACACACACACACACACACACACATATATATATATAAAAAGGGAAATGTAATATGTACATTTACCATTCAGATAAGAATAAGTTTCAGTCATTTTCTTCTTTTCTTTTCTTTTTTTTTTCGGTTACATTTTTAAAAAATACGTTATCAACTTGCTGCAATTTATTCATCATCCATATTTCGTTAGTTTTTACCTCGTCCAACCACTAAGAAGTTGTAGACTTATAGTGAATTGTCGATGTATAATTTTCAGGACTTAACATAAATGTTTAATAAAAAAAGAAAAAAAAAAAGAAGCAAATAATTGAAACACTGTAATTATTTGTGTATAGGACGTAATATTTTTCCATATTTTTCAGCCCAAAAGCTAGGGGTGCGTATTATATACTGGAACTATACAACGAATTTTTTTCTTGACACATTCCTCATCATTTTCAGGACTGGATGACCGAAAGTAAGTTATATCTAGTTTAAACTAATGTGTTTTACACCGCTACATTGGAATGTGTGTTTGTTTATAATTTTGTTTCTCCTTATGTGAGCTTATTTTCGCCACAAGCTTGTTGGAATTTTGCGTGAACATGTCCGTGGGCTTGCTCTAAATACCAGGTAAATGTTGTACTTTAAGTGTATTTTTCGTAATTTTTAAATTTTTGTACTTCAATTTTTATACTTTAAGACAATGTAAACTATGCAAATTTTTACTTTCAGTCATTACAAACCAATAAAAAGTTTAAATTCTAAAAAGTCAGTTTGTTGTGGGTGCATGTTGCGAGTGAGAGTGAGTTCTCGTCCGTATTTTACGGGTATTACTTCACGATTAGTTCCACCAGAAAGACAACACAAATTTTTACAAGCACGTAAAACAAATGGAATACAACAACGAACATTAAGAAACAAACAGTTTAATATTCATAACAAAACAGGAATAAAAATAAATGAGAAACACAATGTGCGAGTGGCCTTTGTAGAAATACAGTTATGGCCAGTTAAATGAAAATAGGGTTGTTCACACGTGTGTGTTGACATGCTAATAAAGTCTATCAAATAAATGGTTCCATGGTTGGCCGAAGTAAGTTGGATAAAAATAATTGTCTTTACTTACATATATGGGTATGTGTGTATGTATATGAATGATGGACCGTTCGTATGGGGCTTGGCTTTCATTAAGTCTGCACGTGTGTTTTTTTAAGATTTTGGCGACATGTCGCATTGATAAAAGAAAGTCGCATGCCTTTTCCTTTGAGTCTTTTTGGTAGGAAGAAATGACCTTTTGACCGTGGAAGGAATTAATTGAATGACTGACTTGGTTGATTAAATTCTTCGTTATTTATACTTTAGTAGTGGATCAAAAATAGTTTTATTGCCGGTCCTAAAATTTAAGCGCGTAGACATTACTTGACCAATCAGATTCGTATTTTTACTTATTTATTTTAGAGCCTAAATATTTTATGTTAATTAGTTTCTGATCCGGATTTTCTAGAATGTTCTTATTTTGTTTCTAGCTGATTGGTTGAAAAATATAAAAATGTAACTTCAATGCTAATGCAGTTTTGAGCGAAAATTTCTAAAATGTTCTTATGGATGTTTTTGTTGAATATTTTAAGGCTAAAAAATGTGTATTCTATAAGTTCATGTTATACACGAGAATTCATTTTTCCAGAATTTCGTTGTCCAAAATTAGAGGTCGTGTTATACATGAATACGTCTTATACACAAATGATTACGGTACTTTTCTGATTGGGGAATGTAAGTATTACTTTCCAATATTTTTTATACCTTACCGTAAAAGTAACGAAAATTTTCTTTGTTGGACTATTCAGTACAAACACCACAAATGCATCTTTCAAATTTCTCATTTTGTTTATATATATTTACCCAAAATCTCCGCCACGAGCAAAATGCTACACAAGGTCAATTTCTAAGTGGAGCTTAACAGGCTTGAAGTCAGAGTTTTCCTTCTCCAAGGCTAGTTGCGATACCAAGGCTAAAGAGCCCAATCTGTCTTAGTTTTTACCCATAGCTGGAAGGAGAATAATTGGATTCATATCTTTCCCAATGTTATTAGCGCTATGTAAAATGCAAACAGTCTCATCCAGGGTTTGAAATCAGGTCACCGTGTCCATTTCCTTCAACGGTAACCATTACACTTCGAGTGCCTCATTTTGTTTATCAGTCAGAAGTCTTAAAGATTAGTCATGGGGAATTCCTTGCTCATTGCGACATTCGCATTTTAAGTGAAACAGCGTATTTATTTATTTTTACTGGCATAGTACTCGTAATAAATAGCAGGATTATTTACGAATGAAGGTGCAGTTCTGCTTATCTATGGCTTTCGAGATTAAAATTACGTTCTCAACTCGAGTTGATCATCAGCCGAATGAAAGAAATCCTTTCAAATAAAAGAAAGAAAGAAAGAAAGAACCCAATTTGATACTTCTACACTTTAACAAGATGCACCATGGAATTTCTATGAATCTTGCAAGTTTAAGTTTATATCAGGTTTTATACTTTCGTGCAAAGTACAACAAAACCTCCTTTTAGTCAAATTAAAACATATTGGTGACAGTATTTTCACTCTTGGTTAAAAGATAGTTATATGCATTAGAAAAGTAAATAAGCTTTTAAAATAAAAAATAAAAAAATCACGTCTTCAACTTGCTACATTTCAGCCAGTTTAGTTTTTGTCTTCCCAGCCACTGTTGGAATTATTTTATTGAAATGGAAACATCTTCTTGGAAGGGACTTTTATGGTTGTCATCACCAGAGGGAAATAACGGAATTTTTTTTTTGAACTGACACTGAAAGAACAGCTCTTTTGGGATCAAGCCACAGTGCTGAGAAGACGTGAATTGAGTATTCCTGTGAATTTTCGCTGGATGTACTGGTTTTTAAACCTTGCTGTTCCCTACAGTTAAGGTAAAATAGTGAATAGGGAGTAAACCCTTCAGAGAAATATGCTGTTGCCTATATCTGTGAATTTGTGCTGTCTCGACTTTGACTACGAGGTGTCCATCAGAACTACCTTGCTGAGCTGTATTCTTCTTAGAGAAATATGCTGTTGCCTATATCAGAGAATTTGTACTGTCTTGACTCAGACCATGAGGTGTACAATTGAATTTGCTGTCCTATACAAGTGCATAAAGAATTGCTGAATGAACCCCATGTGTCTGCATTATTCGCTATATTCTTGACGGAAAAGTGAACAGGTTTTCCCAAGAGATATTTTTCGCCTAAGAGACTCTTCTAAATCTTTTTTGCCATTTATACAAATCCCCTCTTTTTGAGTTGTAAGTACCAGCACCTTTGTTTGTTAAAGACATATGTTCTTTGTAATTCATGAGTGACCCAATGTTTTTTTCGAAACAATTTGTATCATTGCTACTTGATTCAGTTTTTTTGACTGGTCGCTAAAATAGCAATTGATTTTAGCAACAAGTGTTTTTCTCCAAAACTTTGTAACTGCTTTTTATTTACTTTTATTTACTTGGTAATAAATAGTTCTTAGTTGTACGCACGTTTGTCTTTTTATTTTTTATTTTCTTTGTTTTTTTTTTTTCAACGTGCTGTTTTATTTTCCGTGAAAGGATTCGTTTTTTTTTAAATAAAAATTAATCCTTTTACCACTAAGAAGATGGGGACTTACGGTAAATTACCAGATATATCATTTTGGGGAGTAAAAAAAATAACTGTTCAGTGAAAAAAATAAAACAAAATGAAAATAAAGGAAATGACTGAAATTTTTTCAGGGTAGTGAAGGTAAGTATATATATATATATATATATATATATATATATATATATATATATATATATATATATATATATATATATTACTGCAGATCTTTCCTCAGCAGGATATTCTGGACAAGTAAGTAAGTAAAGTTGGCGACCGTAGTCGAGGGTGACCAGAAGGCTCCCTTTTCAATAGCTACTATACCGAGGTGAGGGCGCTACTCCTTACCCTGGATTGCTCCACTTAACCCTCGATACTTACGTCATATTGCTGAGTGTTAAGCAAGGAGGTATCAAGTACCATTTTTAAAGTCTTTGGTATGACGCGACTTGGGATTGAACCCTGGTCTCCCGGATCATTGGCAAACACTCTACCGACTGGGCCAATGAACCGGTTTCTGGACAAGTACATACCCTTAAATAACCCACAATTAATTTAATGATAAAATGCAAATTAGGATTTAAATTCCTTATTTTTTAAAGGTAGTTATGTCGTAAAAGTGAAGTTGGTTTTTTTTTTTCAAAGTCAATCAATTAATTAATTTTTTTCTTCTGGGTGAATTTCTATTGTGTACCTTTTATGTCGATGAGTTTTTGATATTTAAAAAAATTCACAATGAATAGATCATTCCACCCACCCACCCAAAAAAAAAACAACAGCATATCGAGTAATAATTAAACTAAACAAGGCCACTTCGAAGGAAAGAAAATGTCAATAATTAAATTAAAAAAACAAAAAAGTTTTTAATTCCGATATGACGCCTTTTAAAAAACTTCTCTTTAAACCCCAAACAAAATATCTGGGAGAAAGTTTCATAAAAAAGCTATTTTCTGGTTAAAATTTATTAGGTGTAATACGAATGTTTCAAAAGGATTTTTATGTGGACACTGTTACAATTCTTAAAATATCGTCAGATTTTCTGCTATGGAAAAAATCTTGAAAGTGTAACTTCCAACTTATCTTAGAACTAAGTAACATTCAAAATTACTTCGTGAAGTACAAACATTATCAATAATATAATAAATAAAGGAAATGATGAGTGAACTTGATAATATTCATTGTTCATCCTACTAAACTTCACTAATAATATTATAAATGTCACTATAGACAATCTTAAAATATAGAATTTAAAATTACATTTACAGGATTTTTTTCTGTAGGAAAGCTGACTATATTAGGAAGCTCGTGGAAGCACATAAACATGTGCTTGAAATAAAACAAATAAAATAAAATAAAAAATATAAAATAAAATAAAATAAAATAAATTGCCGTAGACACAGAGACCGATAGTGTTACTGCTAGGCTTCCGTAGAGGAGAAATTGCTAACGTCGCACTTGTTGTCTCCATCCAAATTGAATTGTTTACATATGCAAGTGTGGTGGACATAGATTCTCTCTAAGTTGTTTTTCACACCTGTATCTTGGAATTTGAAAAAAAAACTTCAGAGTTATGCACAAAGATAATATTTATTTGAGACCATGACTACAGTGAGTCTTTTTAGGATCATACATTAATCTTTTTTTCTTTTTCTTCCGGGTTCTCTTTCTCTCTTGGGAAATGGTATCCTCAAGAGAAAAGGTGGACTGTGTCCTGTGGATGCCCGAACTGAAATCGGTGAGTTCAGTCAGACAAAGATATCGAGAGAAATATGAACGAAAAGCTCCATCAGAGAACTCTATACGAGACTGGATGAAAAAATTTTAGGAAACAGGATCGATATGTGATAAACCCCGACCAGGCCGACCTACGGTCAGTGATGAAGTGGTAAAAATAGTGCGGGAAGCATTTCGCCAAAGTCCGAATAAATCTACTCGCAAAGTTTCCATGGATTTAAACATTCCAAAATCTACGGTGTTAAAAATTTTGAAAACACATGAGGAGTAAGTGGTCACATTTGTCTCAACTTATATCTTTCTTTTTTTTTTTCCTTTGGTGTTTACTTTTTTTTAATTAAAAGTGGTGACGTCTGAAACCAAGCACCTTTGTTTATCTTTAATCACTCAGACTTTTTAAAATTCTCTTTTTAAGGGAAATAATTTTTTAAAAATTAACCCTCTTTTTTAAAAAGACTTTAATTAAATGGCCAAGTTTTACATTAAAATTTCCTTAAAGGGTTGATAAAAATCATACTGAATGTTTACGAATATATTTAAAACATTCTTTTATTTCACACTCGGCTCTAATTAGTTTGTCCTTCATTAAGCAGCAAAATAAGGTAATTCAGAAGAAATGATGTTCTCGCAAATGATGTTAAATAAAATGTCATTTTCACACCTTTGGGCTTGTTTTATTATCCCTGTAGATTAAAGTTTAAAGTAAGTTTTAAGTTTGTTTAAAAGATATTTAGAGGGTTATTTTTATTATATACATCTTATTTTCTTTATATACAATTTTTCAACCAATTTTAATGGTGAGTTATAAATGATTCTTTTTTTTTAATTTCTGGGAGTAGTTTAATTTCACATTGATTAGTTTTGGGTTTATAAATTGTTTAATTCTGGTGTTTTAAAATTCCTGTTGTTAAAAGGATAAATTTAAAATTATTATGTTAGAATGAAGTTTTTTTCTACATACTGAAGATATATTCTAGATCATTTTAAGCCCCAATTTGCTTATTGACAGGTAAAAAAAAACAAGTTTTGGTATTGTAAATAATTCCATTATCATAAAATAATTCAAAAACTGGTAAATAGATTCATATTGTCTAAAATTTATATTTCTGGCATCTCTAACTATATTTTGAGTTAGAAAAAAAATTGAAAATTAAATTAAATTTTCCTAAAATGAAAAACACTAACCAATGGAAGAAAATTCTAAATTACAATACTTTTCTTTCTTCTTTTTTTTTCTTTTAACTAAATAGTATAGCTATTACAAAAACAATATTTTCCTTTTTTTTTCAATAAATAAGTAATAATGAATACATCAGTTAATATCAGGTTTCAGAGCTGAAAATCCTTGGATAAAGCCTATTTTTTCTGTTTTTTTTTTATTTTATGAAAATATAATGGAAGGCAGCATAATTTCAGGTTTTATGCTTTTCTGTTATTTACTAAGCTTTGCTTAGTTTGACACATAGGCATCCACTTGTTTGCAGTACCTGTTGTTTCTAAGTGTTCACCCATCTAAGTGCTTAGCTTCAGCATGGACTTAATCATTAACTAGGATTTTTACTTTCTTAATACTTTTACCCTATCTGTGCAAAAAAAAAAAAAAAATTCCAAATGCTTTAAAGTGATCAAGTTTTGCCATAACAGCAAAACTTGCATATCATGATGAGATTTTTGATAGTGCTGTCGTGTTAAGATCTTCCAATTTAGTGAATAAAACCATTTCCAGTTCAGTTTGCAATTTTATAGTGAGGCATTTGTCATTTCTGCTAACCCTTATCATTATAATTTATCAAGGAAAATAACTATTAAATTATGATTATAGAGTCATATGACAGAAGCATCAATGGATTTTAGGTGAGCAAAGAAAAATGTTACACAGACTGTAGATAGATAACAATTTTATCAATTTATTGATGTAACTCTTATAAATATTCTAAAGACAATTTGAAATGCAGGAATCTCTATAATTGTCACAATGAAAACAAAAGTTCAAGTGATTGGCGGCATTCCTTAGTCTTGAAAGAGCATAGATCTTGATGCATGCTTGGGAAAAGTTGTTTGAAAGACTGTCATGCAGCAGGTCTCCACTCTTCATCTTATTGGTGGTGTCCAAACAAAGAGTAAATGCCAATATAGTTTAGCAACAATGTTGTATGAATCACTAAAAAAAGGTTGATGACAATGTCACACAGCTCCTGATTTTGAATTTATCCTCCTAGAGTAGATGCTCACTAAAAGTAAAGAACTTTGTCAACTCTGCAATTTTACCATAGCTTGGAGGTAGTTCAAATAGATCACTGTATGATTATGATAATATACATATCCAAAATATGATAATGATAATTTTCCTCCAAGATTCAGTCAAGAATTACAATTGGCTTAAAATAATATTAGAAGTGACTATAGAGATATGGGATGTGATGCATAAAACTATTGAATTGTACCATTATATATATATATATATATATATAATCTTATGCAAGTACATTATAAGAAAAAAATACTTCATGCAACTAATATATATATATATATATATATATATATATATAAATTACATCATGCAACTAATAACTGATATTTATATGATATATAATTTATGATAATATTTGGACTGTTTTAGAGACTTGGTTTTTAAATTTTTTGTTATCCTTCTCCTAGAGTAGTTGCCCACCAGATATAAAGATCTCAGTTTGCCTATTTTGCTATAGCTGAGGGTAGTTCATATACATCAGTCTATGTTATTATCAATTCCTCATCTCAGAAATTCAGACAAAAAATACCAGTTTACTTCAAAATATATTGACAAGTAATCAGAGACCACAGAGATTATGACATATGATGCAAGAAACTACTGAATTGCTCTAATAACTATTGAAATTAGAAAAAATTTAAAATAATCTCATGCAACCAATATTTATACTTTTTAGTGTCAGGATTCTAAAAGGCCAGATGATAGTTGTCTGCCATCAAAATGTGGAGCAAAAAGATATTGGTAGATTAGTTGATGATTGAGCTTGTACACTTAGAACCATTATCAAAACTTCCTTCTGCTTCATATATCAGGAGAAAACACAACTGTTATTGCAATACAGGTGTGTATATTGCATGTCAGGGTTTATACATTCAATGAACAATAATTCAAAAACATAATTGGAGAGCACTTCTTATAATTACTTCCATGTGATATTGATATGAAAAGTTATCCAAATTTCTTTCTTTCTTTCTCTTTCATATATATATATATATATATATATATATATATATATATATATATATATAAACTAGCCCATTGTCAAAATGATTAGTGTTCACCAATGGCCCTGGAAACTGGGGTTCAATCCTAGGTTTAGTCATATGAAAGACTCAAAAAATAGTACTTGACGCCTCCTTGCTTAACACTCAGCATTAAAAGGTATGGATCAAAGGTAGGTAGAGCAATCCATGAAAAGTAGTAGCACCATTCCCTACACTTCTGTGTAGTAGCTATTGAAAAGGGAGTCTTCAGATTGCCCTCGACTACAGTCAGACAACTAACTTAACTATATATATATATATATATATATATATATATACAGGGTGACCAAAAAAAACCCCAGAACATATAAGCTTTTTTATTACTTCTACAAAAATAAAGCAAAATAATTCTAATTCTGTACACTCGAACTTCTGGACATGTTGGTGAATACTATGGTCCCAATTTTTCATGCATAGAATCTACTTCATATCCTGAAAAAAAGAAAAGGCTAGAATTAAATTTATGAATTTCAGTACACCAACCTCTCTGCATGAACAGGATGTGACACAAACATCTATTTTTAAGTGGAGTTTGAATTCAGATTTTATATATGATACATATATATATCTATATATACCTGTACACACACACACACACACACACACACACACACACACACACATTTAGATAGAGATAGAGATATATATAAATATATATTCAAGAATTTGTATTTTTTATTTGTTTTTTCTATGTGTAATATGGAAGTGTTTTCAGTTAGAATTTTTTGGCATTTGGTGGAGAGCATGAATGTGTTTTAAGGTGTTGAGAGATGAAACTAGTATCAGATAGGTGGTGTGTTAAGCATCTCAACAGAGTCATTGTAGTCAGGCCATTGTAGGTACTTATTCTATTAGCCATGTTCTGATTGCCTTTAACATTTTTCCTGCCAATTCTTCTTCTGTAAAGTTCTTTTCATTCATGAATTTCCCTCCCACTTGTTTTTTCCTCCTACTCTTTTAAATAAATGCATATGACTCATTGTTTGTCATTTCAATGTTTGTTCCCTTGAAGATAGCTCTAGCTGGGGTCAAAAGTACATAGGAAAAATATGTTGTCTTTTTGAATTCATTCCATCCAGATATCAAATTTAAATGGATCAATTATAAAGTAGGCAGAAGCAAAGTGTCTATCTTACTTAATCAAACATATTTAAAAGAGAAAATACTGCCCAGATGCTCACACACACACACACACACACACACACACACACACACACACACACACACACACACACACATATATATATACACACACGCACACATAACACACATGTATGTAGCTGTAACTTGATTCACTGATTTTATTTTCTGCACCAATAACCACTACACCACCTATATAGATGAATAGCGAGGATTGAAAAAATAGTCAGGTCAGGGATAACTCCTTACTGCTAATACCATGTAATCCAGTGCAACCTGTTACATGTTACTTGGAGAGGAGATGGGCACTGCCAAATAACTCTCATTGTCCTAAGAAATACCATGAAAGAGGGCTGATTATTCAGCATGGCTCACAAATGATCCAATAGGCCATCAGAGTTGAAATACATGATATTTGCACTTATAAAATAGAAACTGTAGATTCGACTCAATTAAAGCCTTTTGCTATAGGATATTTAATACTCTTGATATGGATGCAGTTATCTTCAGAAAATAGATTCCTTGGGAAAGAGAATAGTTTCAACATACCCTTGTGTAATACTAGATAAGTTCTTCTATGGTGCAGGTGTGTAACTTTATCTAATACAAACAGTATGTCAGCTTTGGGGATAAGTTTACATGACTTTGGAATCTTTCTCTGACTATCCACAATGTTAATAATTTTTAGCAAGTAGAAAAATGTTCCTTTCACTCTTGTTATTCTATCAGTAGCCAGCATGTTTATTAAGAGATGCTGCTGGTCAGTCTTGTAGAGGTTATTCCAGTTAAGGCTGTGTATTTTCATTAATTTATCTTATCAGGTGGGCACAACATCTCTGCTTGAGATTAATTTCTGGCACGGAAATTTTTGAGATTCTTGAAGTAGAAAATTTCTTGACAGTTGTTATTTTTTTTATTAATTTCTCTCATCTTTTAATTCTAGTTGCTTTTTATTGAAATACTTCTAGTATATAAAGACAATAACAGCAAATGTACTATATCAGGGCATAACAGTTCTGTTAGATACTAATTCTTGACACTCAAATATTTGAGATTCTTAAAATAGAAACATTTTGGTCATTATTTCTATAACAGCAAGAAACAGCACATGTCAGAGACTGTAATAAAGGATAAGCTGCCAGCGAGACTCAAGCTCATGTTACATTTTACCTTGGGGAAGCCTGATTATCCCTACTAGCTACTGGAGCTATTAAAATAAGTTACATATGCTATCAATATTATTAGTGTGTATAGACAATAACAAAAAATATACCAATAGATCAGAGACAAAGTATTGGAGGAGTTATAGATGTGATTTACATTTCTGCAATACTAATGGCTATTGTTGGTAAAGCAGCTGGTGGGCTTCTACGAGATTAAAGAGGATGTGAATTCAAGTCTTACTGAAAGCTTATCTTTTATTATACATGCTGTTTGTCATTGTCACAAAAATTGTCACCCAAGTTAGGTTAGGTTAGTTGGTTTTATGGCATGTCAACCCTTGTTCAGTAATTTAATCTTGAGAGCAGTTTTTTGGCAAGTGATTATATGGCTTCAAGCAACTAATGATAATAAACATTTTATAAACTATTATATGGTTTCAAGTATCTATTCCTATTTAATAATAATAATCATTTGTTTTAACACAGTCATTTGGTATCAAGTATTCCTATCTAATACAAATAATTTTCAAACAGATCTATATAGATAGGATCCTAACAGATACTACTACTCCTGGTCAGAGTGGACCAGAGATTAATAGCAATAAAGAGGTATTCTACACTCCTCAGAGCTCCAGAACTGGAGTCTTACCATTGGATGCAGTTTAGTGTCATACCCAGGACACCCCTGGGTATGTTAAGAAGGGGTTACTTATTCCTTAGCTGAGAATACAGATGGTGTATTCTAACCCCTGCCAACAGGGCTATGACAAAAGTGAATTAAGATAAAAGTAACTAAAATTTGTTTTAAAAGATGAAAGAAAATCCTTGTGAAAATTAAAAATGATAATGTTTGATAAATCTTCAACTAAAAATAAATATGGTTGAAAAATGTGTAGAATGTAGAATAAATGGATAAAAAGGAACATAAAACAGTGTTTAAACACTAGTTTTACTTCATTTGCTTGACAAAGAAAAAAATTAGTCACTGAGAATGAAAAGTGAATATATTATAAGAATCCAAAACAAAGAAAATTGTGTCTAGATCCAGAACAGAATTCAATATCTTAAATGGAATCAGTTGGAAGTGAGCAGAGTTCTGTGTTAGGCAGGGCCTCTGAGAGGAATTTTATCAAGGGGATACAAAGTTATTTTCAGACCTTTTTCCCTTCACCTCTATTGGTTATACTGTTTTTATCATGCCATGAGCTGTAAGGTTCACCCAAAATGTAAATACCAGTTCTCAATATAGACAAACATTTTATGAGATCCCAGGAAATTCCAATATCCCCTTTGGCTTCTTAGCTCCCTTGAGACCCCCAGGTTCTGGTACCATGTACTTCCTGCACCCACTTCTCATAAGCACTGGTACTTGGTGGTATTCAAAGGGAATACTTTATGAATTGCTGCAACCTGAACAAACTTTCACTGCTTAACACTACAGTGAGCAATTAGCTTATTTGAAAGCTGTATAAGAAGAGAGAAGTAAGTTAACATATGATTTTTATTCATAGCCATGCCTGTCCTTATATTTTAAATGTAATTCAGTAATGATCATGTAGCTGGAATGGGAAGTTCTTCTCTAAGTAGCATAATTTCCAGACTTGTTATCTTCAGATTATCACTTGTTTTGCTGCATGCAAATACTCTTTGTTTTTCCAATAGTTTCAACAATTTCAAGATATTCAACATTTCTTGAAGAATCTATCAAACCAAAATTGAAATTATTCCTTAATGATGAAATACACAATTGAGCTAAAAAGTGATATAAAATTATAGAAAAGTTGGAAAAATATTTTGACAGTGGAATAATGATGCTATGAATAAAAGATGTCATAAAAAAAATCTGGAAACTTTAGTATCAACTTAACAAATAACTCTAAATGTCAAATGAATTAGATAGAGAAAAGAGAAGACATTTCTTATTCAAAATGCTTGTATGTGATGCAGTTACTGACTCCTCCCCAGCATTAATCTTACACACAGTTTTCTCTCTCTTCCTTCATCACTAAGCCAGTAACTGTTTGTGCTATCAGAATTAAAATTGAGTCAATGTAAAATGATCCCATGATTCATCTCAAAAGAGATTGTATTGCTATAAATGTATAACAATTATATTTGTTCTTCATTAGGTGACCCACTAAAGTAGCAGTGGGTCAAAGTTGGATTAAAAAAATAATAACTGTAATTGTATAACTATTTTGTGGTAAATATTTTAATTTTAAGATTTTAGTGTTAAAAATTTAGAAGATACTGCTTTGACCTTTAGTAAGCTTTTCATATAAACAAGTTATATTGAAACAAAATAATTTTCTCTTTAGTAACATGACATCATTGTTGGACTCTTACAATCAAGATAAAATCTGATGATAAATCACTGTGAATATACAATAAATCAGATTAGAAAAATGGGTATAAATTTATTACTTAGACATCCTATTTCAAAACTACTGAATTCAACATGATATTCATTTTTTAACTTAAAGATCTGCCTTCAGCAGACCTTAAGTACAGTGTTGACTTTTATAATTGTAGAATTGCTATTATAATCAATTACAAATAAATAAAAGAAAGTGCTCTATAATTAGTATTTGATCATTATGTCCCTTGAAAAATTATAATGCGAAGTAGATTGAAATTGCTTTATTCCATAAGTTAGAGCATATTTGTTTTTACCCAACCCCTCTGCTATAAACAGAATACGACATAAGGTCTATTTTTTAAGCGGTGTAATGCTTGTTTGAATTCAAAGTTTTCCTTCTCCTAGATTGGTTGCCGAAACCAAGGCTAAAGAACCTGGTCTGCCCTACTATTTACCCAGAGAACAGATAGGTTCATGCCTTTCTCAAGGGCAAAGTCAAAGCAGCTACTGTAACACATAAAATACAAAAATTTGAATGTCATTATATATATTATCATTATATATTGTGACAGAACAGAAAGCTGAATGAGGATTGTAAACTGGCTAGGTACCAGTTGATTTCAGCCATTTCTTTTTATACATGTTACAGTTGAAATGTCTGGTGTCCTAGGCCCTTCAAACACCCTCCCTATTTCACCTGATTGGTTCTTAGACTACTGGTTGTAGGAATGAGCTTCATGTGGTTATTATTATCTTATATGTACCCTGTAGAGGAGGAACAGATATTATACTTAAATCCCAACCTGAAAGTTTGGGGGTGCTATGCTCTTATCACAAGCAGAAGTGCCAGGGAGTGACACTTTCATTTGAGGCACTCTGATCTTACACTTTATGCAGAAGTGCTAATCTATACACAAATAATCCCACCATTTTGAAGGGAGCTATAAAAATATAATTTATGGTATTTTAATTTCAAAAATATAAAACATTGTATGCAAAAAGAGTTCTAATTTCCTTGTATTGAGGCGTGAGATTTAGGAATTAAATGTCTGTATAATTATTATTAATTATCATTAATTAAATGTCTACATATATTTTGCAATTAAAAATAAAAAATGTTCTTAAGATGTCTGTCCAGAAATGATGCAGCCACTTAGTATTAACAAAAAACAATAGCCTACCTAGGGCTATGGCACAACCTCACACACTAATCTCTACTTTCTATGGTTTGAAATAGCCTGCATTTTAGGATCACCATCACTTGCCTCATCTTGTTCTTAATCTTGTCCATGTTTTGGAATCTCTTTTCCAATGGCCTTTTTACCTTTGGGAAAAGCCAGAAATCACAGGGATCCAAATGAGGAGTACGGATGGAAGGCTGACAGACTTAAGTAATGCAATGTTTTGCAAATAAAATTTTCCACAAATGGAAAAAATGCACAGTCAAAATATTCAAAATGTTACACAGTATAAAAACTCATTCACTAACATCACATTACTGATTGAGTAACCCCAAAGGAGAGTGTTCATGCATATGCATTAAGGCTCCTTCTGATTGTCAAGTTAAATTAAGGTTGCATGACTGGTTCTTAAGATATTCAAAATGGCTGGAGATTTTCTTGATAAACTTCATATATATGACATTAAGTGAAAAACTGTTCCAAGTTTCCACAAATAAAAATTCTGTGTTAAGCTTACTGGATCTATTTTCAGTATATCAAAATATAATTTGACATTCTGTACTATTTTACATACTATTACTGCTTTGATGAACACCTTGTTTAATGTAAGGGTTAATGAGCTAGGTTAGCAGATTGTTGTTAGTGAGTTTGATTCTCACTGGCTGCCTCATATTTCTGGCCTAGTACTAAATTAAGCACCTCTCATATATGTATTTATCAACCCCTCCACGCAATGAGGATGTGAAACGAGGTCAATTTTTAAGCGAAGATTAACAGGTTTAAATTTAGATTTTTCTTTCTCCTAGACCAAGGTTAAAGAGCCCAGTCTGCCCTACTATTTATCCATAACTGGAGGGAGAATAGTTGGATGCATACCTTTTGCTATATGAAATGCAAACAGCCTCGTCTAGGATGTGAACTTTAGTCGCCATGTTCATTTCCTATAATGATAACCATTACACCATGACCACTTCTCATTTAGTGTAGTGGTTAGTGGGATAACCTTGCAGACTATTGTAAATGGGTTCAATTCACACTGAGTGCCTCAAATGTCTGGCCTTGTGCAACAAGTAACCTAAGCTTAGTAAATAATCTGGGTATCTTATCTTGCAAGAAATAGAATATGTCTCATAATAAAATTGATTTGCATGTACCTATTACTCTTGATAGAGCCTAACAAATATTGACACTCATGCATGTTGTCTTCTTAGATTTTCTTGACATTTTCAACATGATCTGTGCACAAACATGAATACTTGCCTCTTTGTGGAGCTTGATGGCTGACTCATTGGCGAAGAAGGAGGTAATGTGTGCTGAATTCAGAGTCAGACAGTGTGAAAAGTTTTTTGTTTTTTGGGGAGGAGGGTTTTTTTTATGGGTTTTTTTTTTTTTTTAATGGATTAAGTATGTGGCAAGGAAATTTTCCCAACTTTAATCCTACCAATAATCTATAAGCTATTATGTAGGAAGGAGCACATTGAAAGATATTTTCTTGGTCTAGTCAAAAGAATAGCAGAATTCTTAACAGCATTTGACAAGATTGATTGTATGAAGTCTAGTAGAAATTAAAAGGCAAACAACTATTTATAAACCTCTTAGTTAGTTTAAAACTATTTTGGATTTCATGAAGGTTTCTGCTGGGAAATAAATTTTGAAATATTGGCAGTATGTTGGTTTGATGTGTTTTGCAAAAAAAAAAAAAATGGGTTCATTAAAAAGTGACTTTTATGCTGGATTTTATGAAGACTTCTATTAAAAAATATTTGTAGTACATTGATTTTATGTTAGTATTTTTCATTTGAGAATGAAAATAATTCTTTTCAAATCTCTCAATAATAATTTAGCAGTAGGATATATATATATATATATATATATATATATATATATATACAATTTTTTAAATGCTTTCATCCACAGTTATGACATCTTGCTCATCAACAAGATAAGGCCACTAAAAAATTGTACCCTAAATCCTTTTCTGTCACATTTAATAAAATATACCTATAAGAAAATCTACTGTTTATGTATACACTGTATATATACAGAGTTCAATGGGTAAATTGTTGCCATTCTAAATTATTAATTTAGTGCATGCAATTTGTTTGTTTCAGGTTTTGTCTACTGTGAAGAAAATAAAACCATGATGCAATTCATTCCTCCAGAAATTTGGAAATAGCATGCTGTACTGTGTGGCATTCATGCCAGAAGCTCCAATATGAAAATTCCAAAGTGTTTTGATGTCAGTGCAGAGAATTTGAAAAGAATTGGATGAGTCCAATGGTGATTACAAAGGTACATCAACTAGGAATCCTCATTCTGATTGTTTTCATAAGAAAAGTACTCCAAAATTTGTTGGTAAGATCCAGACTATGATTGACAACAATCCCAGCAAGTCAATCATAGCTAGGAGAATGGGAATGTCTAGGTTTCTTATTAGGTAGGTAGCGCAGGAAGACATTTGCTATTTCTCATACAAGATGAGAAAATGCCAATTTTTATCTGAGGCCATGAAGGACTAGAGGAAAGACTGTGCTGCAAAGCTCTTATAAAAAACTCAAGCATTTCCTCTAACCAAACATGCTTTGTTTTTTTCTCAGATGAAAAAATTTTCTGCCAGGGTGAGATGATGAACTCATAGAACCATTGGCTTGCTCTGTCCCCACAAGAAGTACCAATATTGATAAAAACACCCAGATTTCACATCATTGTGTTTTGGTTGGTCACAAGTGATGCCTTCATTTATCTTTCTACATGGCCCCAGTCTCAACATGAAAGTCTACATCAAGCACCTGGAGGAGGTAGTGCTTCTCTTGATCAAGAGGGTGAATATTCACAATATAATTCCTCTACTTAAAAAAGAAAATGTACATCTATATCCTTGCCCTTGAGGTTATAATAATTACACAGGTGCATATTTCCAATCCTCTTGGGAAGACGTGGCCCTGGAGGTGACCTTGTCCTCTGTAAAGAGTACAGATGTAACTTGCAAGACACATTCAGGTTAACTGGCTGCGCAATTACCATGACTAGTTGATTTGGCGTCACTTGTGTATGATGTGGGTTGGTGGCTCAGTGGTAGAGTTTCGGCTCTGCATTCTGTGGTCACTGGTTCAATCTCCAGTATAACACTGCTGATGAGACCGAATAAGGTCGAAACAGCTGTCCAGTGTTTCTGTATGTCATGCACAAATGTTTGCCGGATTTTCTGGTCATGGTAATTCAATTCACTATATAATTCTTCTACTTAAAAAAGAAATGTACATCAATAAATTAGGTTATCAGATTTTTTTTAATCTAATTAATAATCATATTAACATTATCTAGATTTTTGTGGATTTTTAAAAACAAAAAAAATTATGTTTATTCATACTGATACATACACACATAGATGTACAAAATAGAATACCCACACACAAAAATATAAGTAGTAAAAGGTTGCACATTAGAGGACACAAAACAATAGAGAATAGTAGTAGAGACTGACGTAAGTGCCAAGTGAAAAAAACAATCACAATCAATAATTGACTGGCAAGGATTTGGGACAAAATCCAAATATTTTAAAGATCTGACCTTAAATTTAATTTAACCCATAATAAACTAATAATCAAGCAATTATCTATCTATCTATTTATCTATCTTTGTACATATTTATATACATCTATTTTGTTTTATAAGCAGTTCACAGTCGACTCTTTAATTTCCTATAGTGAATCTCCAACAGTGAATCTTATAAGAATTTTAAAGAAGGCAAGTTTATCAATACAATAAACTGTGTGACTTTTTCTGTTTGTTTCTTCATTTATTTCTCCATAAATTTTTGCTGACATGGAAGTGTAGTATCTATGTGTCTTTTCTAGGATTAAACTGTCACACATTCCCGCACTCCCACTCATAAACAGAGTGTAGTATCCGTACCCAATTTAACTGAGTAAATTAAAAAGTAAAAATAATTAGAATTGAAAAATCAAAATAATCATCTATTTATTTAGGAAGTATGATAAAAAAAGTATTAAAACTAAAGTTGTGAATTTTTTAAATTTCAAAATTTAAAATTTCTAGGATGTTGTATGCTTAGCTGAACAACTTATATAATAAAGTGATGATGTCTAGACTACTGTCTAGATGAGTAAGTACCAATTTTTAAAAATATCATGAAGCAAGTTTTGATGCTCTTTGAAAAAAATATCTTTAACAAAATGCAGAGTTGTGCAAATGCAGCATCCTCCATACTGACCAATACTAGCTCCATGTGACTTTTTCTTGTTTTCTGAACTGAACATTCATCTTGGGGGTAAGATTTGAGGATATGAAGAGCAATTAAATGTTATGGTACAACATCACACCATATAAAAAGAAGAGTTTCAGAGCTGCTTTGGTCAATGGAAAACTCATTAGAATAAATATATTGAATCTTAAAGGTATTGTTTTGAAGAAAATTAGCATTTCATTTTCAATAATTTTGAACACCCCTCATATAAAACCTGGTTCCTCTTAGTTTGTGTTCATTTTTAAGACATATTAAATTATATACTCTTCAAAATAATAACTATTTTTATCAGTATATTTTATATCTTACAGTTGTTAATATAACCATAGGTTTTCTATGGGTATTGATACTGTACTTTGATCCTAAGTAGAAATGGCAGGGAGTGACCTTTTTATTCTAGGTACAGTACACAGATACTACACTCTGAGCCTAGGTATAAGTTCTATGAGCAATACTTTGAGTTTAGGCATAGTATACAGATACTACATTCTAATACTAAGTGTTAGTGTTATGGAATGACATAGTGATGATCCTTGGCAAACTGCACAGATACTATTCACTGATCCTAAGCAGAAGTGCTGGAGATTACTACTTAGATCATTAATAACGTTCACAGATACTATACTCTGATCTTAAGCAAAAATCCTGTAAATAATCCTGTCATTTTTTATAAGAACTACAAGTAAATAAATAAATGAGTGTATACAACTTGGAAATTTCTTTATTTTTCACTGAAGGTGACTCAACTTTGAATCCTATATATTCTGTAGTTTGTTTCTTGACTAAATGTACTGAGATTAAAGTATAGTAGTATATTTGAACAGGACATTGGCATGATGGTTTGAGTGTTCGCCAATGGTCCAGGAGACCTAAGTTCAATTCCAGGTCGAGTCATACCAAAGACTCAAAAAATGGTACTTGATACCTCCTAGCACTATAACTCAGCACTATAAGCTACAGATCAAGGATAAAGTAGAGCCCTACAAGGAAAGGAGTAGCGTCCTGCACTAAACCTTGGTGTAGTAGCTATCAAAAAAGGAGCCTTTGGGTTACCCTCGACCACG
Source organism: Sepioteuthis lessoniana (assembly GCA_963585895.1). Lineage (NCBI taxonomy): Eukaryota > Metazoa > Mollusca > Cephalopoda > Myopsida > Loliginidae > Sepioteuthis > Sepioteuthis lessoniana. Next base: position 33,731,951 of record OY757935.1, read on the forward strand.
GTTGCCAACTTTTCTTAGTGTATTTAAGGTTAAGTTAGGTTATTTGGTTAAATGGCATATCTATCCTTGTGGGTTATTTAATGCCAAATCCTGTTTATTTTTATATATATATATATATATATATATATATATATATATATAATTTCTAAGCAAATAATTTGTAGGTAACTTTATTTTTAAATAAGTTAGAGCTCATGTCTTCACACACAGTTAAATGGTTTCAAGTATTGCTAACACTAACAATTCTATTTTATATTAATCGTTTGTTTGTGCACAGTTTAAATTGTTTCAAGTATTGCTATATCAGTGCAATTGAGTCTCAGCCACCACCTTCTAGCATCTTTAAAATAGAATTTGGGTACTTCTTTGTCATTAGAGTATTTTGAATAATAGTCAGGACAATCATATAGGTGCTTGGGTTTGATATGACCAGCCGATTAAACAGATTAGGCTTCTCCAACTGCGTGTCTAGCCCAGTAAGAGCCAAAGTGGTGTGCTGCAGTTTCATGACTACTTTAGTTGCCAGTCCATAGACTGCTCAGCCACCAGAATACTCAAGCATTACAGGTTGCACCCCACACTTAGGAATGGTATGAATCCAGTTATTATCCCTCTAGATATGGGTAAATAACTGGATAAACTGGGCTTTTTAACCTTCATATGGGAACTAGTCTAAGAGGAGGAAAACTTTGACTTCACACCTGTTAAACTCTGCTTAAAAACTGACCTTGTGTTGCATCAAGGTCAACAGAGGTGTTGGTAAATATATAGATATGATACTAGGATCTATTATATACCTGGGTACACATATTTAGGTGTAATAATGCATGTTGGTATAAGCATGTCTATATGAGTATGTATTCATACATATCAAACTCTCATATCAAAGATTCAAGATAGGACACAAGAATAAAGTGGTCATGCTGTCCAGTTGTCCTGGACCACAATTACATTAATTAAGCTTCTTCTCAAGCTATCCCTGCCAACTGATGACACATAACCAAAGAGCTTCCTCTTTATTACTGATTTGTTGCACTTGTCATTATGTTAGATCACATCCAAAACAGAACAATTCAAGTGATTCATAACCAGCACATTACCAACTGCATTTAACCATTGGTTTACAACTGAACACTTTCATCCCTGTTCATCTATCATTTAACTTAGACAAACAAACAAACTGTATTCAAACTGTACCTCCTATTTCTTAAACGATTTTTCTTTCTGCATTAATAGATGCTTGCCTTGAAGTTATTGTTCAACTCTTTTTTAAATACACTGATGTACTTGGAGTAGTGACCTCAATTTGGGAATGGTATGTTCTTCAGGTGTTTATTGAAGTCAGTAACCTCCCTCTCAAAAATATAGATAAGTAAATAAAAGCATTAGTTAAAGTTATTTGGCAGTCTTGAGTTCAATCCTTGGGATTGGTAGTTGATTATATATTACTAAAATGTATGTAACCCAGCAAAAATGGTACATCATAGCAAAAGTTATTAGAACAATACTCTTAAAATACTTTAACTTACAGAATAAAGCAATTTCTAGTCCAATTTGCAACTAAATAATTTGAAGGGGTTTGCATTTTTGCTGAATTTCCTAATTATCTAAATTTTCAATATAATGCAGATAACTATGGAAAATATCAGTATCCTCATGGGTTCACAGATCCTCTAGTATTTAATAATATCCTGAAGTTATAATGTACTCAAACAAGTATCTTCATCTTGGTTATTGTTTCAGTCATTTTCAGGTGCCTTTCATAATTAGTAATCATCTGGGAATTTTGAACTGAGCCCTTAAATTATAACAGAGATTGCATTATATTTGAGTAATTATTTGAATTTAGTTGTGTATATCTGAATTAAGCTTATTTTTCATTTTACAGAATGATTCTTTTCTTTCTGGGATCCACAGAAATTTATTTTTATTAGTTTATTTACTGTTGCACAATTAGATTGTGCTATTTTCTATAATATTTGTGTATTCTAGTAGAGAAATTAAGAAAAATTGCTTTTATATATTCAAGTTATTATTTTCCTTTTCTTTTTTGCAGAATAACTGCTCGTATCCCAGAGAAACATTGTGTGGCAAGTTCAACTTCTCCATCAATTGAAAGGCCCATATACAGACAGCCCAACACAATAGAATACACATTCACTTGTAAAATAGAACCAACACCAGATTCAATTAAAACAGAAGAAATATGCCCAGAGCCTCCAAAAATGTTTGAAGATTTGATTCAAAGAAAATAACTTTTTGATTTTTATCTACAGTTTTAGACTTGTTTCTTTTTATGAGATTTTTTTTGAAAAAAAAACAAAAACAAAAGCAAACAGCTCAGATCAAATTTGGTCACAGATACTTTTGGGGCTTGTGAAAAGTATTTTTGTTTTAAATCAACTGAGAGTTGATGGGGAATCACACAAGAGTTTTTTTTAAGTGTATGTAATACTCTATGGTATTTTTTGATTTTAACTTTTCTCAAATTTTTTGAGTGCTGATGGTCAGGTTCTCCTCTATCTTGTCTTTTAAAACATTATAATTGACATCTGATGAACATTCATTTCTGAGTTTTATTTCAAAGGACGAGTCGTCATCCTTAGAATACTGAAACCAATTTTAGGTAGTATGGTCAGATATTGTTTCATTTCCTGCTACCTTCTGAATTCTACAAGTGACTTTAAAGACTAATTTTGAAAAATGCCTAAGAATTGCTCAAATTTAATTCCTATATTTGTCATTATTTCTTAAACAAAAGGTACTGTTAAATAACATTGATAATGTCTAATATATATAATAATAATAATATAATGAAGTGATGAAATAAAATTTCAAGTAAAGGTTTGTAAAAAACAAAAATACTTTTGCTGCACTCTGATAGATTTTTTCCAACTTTATTTACATATCAACTGAGAACCAAATATTTCTAAGATTTTTGCCACATAATTCCCCACAAAATATTTATATTTATTAAGAATAAACTAGTCATGTATTACTGAGTTCTTTTTATTTTGATTCTGTTGAAAAAATTTTTTTTTCTCTCTTTATCATGTTGCATACCCATTCAGGATATATATTATATATAGCCCTTTACTCAGCCAATCATCCAGCATCTATTGTTGTATACTCATATGCAGATGCATGCATGCAAAATCATAACAACACAATGAAGACGAGCAACACAGTTCTTTAGAAAAATATGTATCTCTCACTTTATTTGAAAGGGTTGTGTGTGAGAGGGAGTTGGAGACCAAACAGAACTGCAACATATTGACCTCCCCACTCTTATGGCCATCAGTGTTTCTTTCCCGTTCTCCAGGGTTGCTCAACCGGAGGCCCAGCTCTCTGCTGGGTGCTGACTTTCTCTACCACATCTTGTCTCCAAACTCTGATTGAATTTCTTGTGCACTCAGTTATATAATAGTTCACGCCCACTCAATATCTCCCCATAACTGGCCATCGGAATATGCACTTTCGCCATCTTTGGAATGGCATGTTTGACTGTCATTGAGCGGAAATAACTGTCATGCAGTTCACAGGTCACTCTCTTCTGGTGCATCAGTCTGTGACTGTACTGTGGGATTTTAACCCTGTCCCATATTGTCAGCCAAGCTCACCCACGCCAATGGAATATGCACTTCCGTTGTCTTTGGAATGGCATGTTTGGCGGGGTCGGAGGTCAATATACAACACTATCTCTTCTCTTCATTTCATTCTTTGCTTGTCCTGTCTGTTATCTTATGTTGCTCTGTCTACTATCTTTTTGTGTCACCATCTTTGTTTTTGTTTGTTGTCTTCTGTTGCCATCTCCCATTGTTTTAAGTCCTTCTCTGCTAACATGAGAAATAACAATGCGATCACATTTTTATGTGCATACAATTTATTTATCACTCTAACAACACTTTCTTTTCATCGCTTATTGCAACCTACAGGGAATCAGCAAGCAAGGTAAAAAATTCAACTTTTTGTGTCAAGCATTTCTTACAAACTGGCTAACTTCTAGCAATATTTTAATCACCTGATTGAAACCACCCAATGGACTCATGGTCTCAGATTAACATCAAGTTCAGTAGCTCACAATCATACTGATTGACCAGCTATATTTTTCCATGCATTTAATGGCTCAGGATTTAATTTGAATGCTACTCTATATGTCAGTAATAGATCTCACCAATCTATTTTGTAACAATAATGTTTAAAAATGTTACTATATTTGATGTCTTATAAAATGCATCTCAATTTGGACAAGCATTTAAAAAAGTAAATAAATAGATTTAAACTTTGAATGTCAAGTGAAGGGTTTTTGCCTGACATTTGTAGCCCTTCCTATTATCAGGTCTTTTTAAAGTTTCATATATATTCAGGCTTTGTTTACATTTGCAGAGATGTTTGCTGTTTAATTTAAGGATCACTGCAAGACTAGAACTCGGTAACCCAAAGCTGACTCTTGACCTTAGAAGATGTAGGATGATTTTCTGGGATATTTTGTGGAAAAAAGTGTCTTATAAGTCTTTAAATATGATATATGAAATTTTTTCTACAATAATTTTGGGCATTTAATAAACCTCCAGGTTGTAGGTTGGACTTTGAACTCACAACTTTACTCTGTAAAAATTTATCTTGTGAGGGAAATTTTGAGGATGGCAACATAAACTTCTGCTGGCCTAAGTGTGAAGTTGGAGATATAAAAGATGAAGTTGGAGATATAAAAGATGTTTAGTGAGGCCTAAAGCTAAGACAAGTTACGAACAAACCAAAGAACAATACTCCAGAGTATCAATTACTTCTTTTTCTCAGTGTTACATGTAGTATACTATTCCAATGCATGTAAATAGTTTGCAGTGATATGTAGGTTGAGTCTTCATATTTCTCATATATATATAAGTATGGAGATATATATATATATATATATATATATATATATATATAAATTACTAAAATTTTCATAGCACTATTGCAATGAAAATTTTCATATGAATGATAAATTTAGTGGAATCTACATTCATGCTGAACATTTTATAATCATCAAAATTCTCAATATCACAAAATTAATCATGAAATGCTAATTAGAATCCTTGACTTCTTTCTAAATAGAAGTATCAGTATCATCATGAACTGCTGTTCCTATAAAAACCCAATTGGTTCACTAGATTCTCATGATCTTTTGTGTGTGTGTATATATATATATATGTGTGTGTGTGTAATCCAGTGAAAACTAAATGTCATCATAAGTAAGTAAAGGTGGCGACCGTAGTTGAGGGTGACCTGAAGGCTCCCTTTTCGATAGCTACTAAACCAAGGTATAGGAGACTGCGCTACTCTTTTCCCTGGATTGCTTCACTTTACCCTTGATTCTTACCTTATAATGCTGAGTGTTAAGCAAGGTAGCATCAAGTATCATTTTTTGAGTCTTTGGTATGACTCGACTTGGGATTGGACCCAGATCTCCTGGACCATTGGCGAACACTCTAAACATTATGCCAATGTCTGGTGTCATAGTATGATTTCTATTAAATTAGGTTTCTTTGTTTAATGCCATATCAACCTTTGTAGATTATTTTATGCCAAAGCCATCCTTCTTGAAGAACAGTAGTGATGCTATTTAACACATAGCTGGGAGGATAAGTGGGTTCATACCTTTCCTAAAGGTATTTTTCTGAAAGTGAACATAATAGTGCAACTGGAGTTTGAACTTGCTTATTACAATTCTGCAGTCCAGTGCTTTAACCATATACACCATGAGAACGCCCCCATTTCTATTAGAGGAATACATTTAAAATACTTGAAATGAGAATGAATCAATTTCCTGCCCAATTGGAAATTAAATCTTAATTTTTTTTGTGGAGTTAGAGTCTATATTACCACTGGATATAATTTTTAATCATCTAAGTTCTCAATGTAACAGAGATAACTATGGAATTCTAATCAGAATCATTCAAAGTGTATGAATGTCACCTTGGACTGCAGTTTTAAGGAGTAATCAATTGGCTCATCAGTCATCTAGTTTATCTAGGAAATCATATAGTAGAGGATATTTGTAAACAGATATTTCATATTTTTGAAATGTACTATTGTTATTTCTATTAAATTGAGAATTTAGATGATTAAAAATGATGTTCAACATGAATTCAGATTCCAGAAATCATCATTCAATTGCAAATTGGATTGGAAATTATTCTATTATTTAAGCCTGGGCATTTTAAATTAATTTCTCTAATAAAAATACTAAGTTATGATGTGTCTTTTTTTATAAATATATCTTATATACATTATATATACATATAAAATTACATAGATATAATATATATCTTATATATATCATGTATATATTATATATCTATATTTTATTATATATGTATTGTATTATATTATACATACATATTATATATAATATATATTGTATTCATTATCTTTATTACATATATATTCTGTTATCTATATATATTATTTTGCCCAGTTGGCTGGGGCTAGAGAATACACTGACTGCACCTCTATAGAGAGGTAAGACCCCCACCCCACCCCAACGATATGACATTAAACAATTCATTGCCATTACTCCCAGGTCCACTCTGGGCCAGAGTGGTAGCACCTGATAGGGCCCCCTCTATGGGTTAAATAGAACTAACCTGTATACTTATGCAAAACTGAATTGTTTGAAATTGAACTGTCTGACTAAACTGAATAGCTTGAAATAGAAATGTTTTTGACAATTAAACTGTACTTATATTTAAACTGGGTGTTTATGTTAAACTGAATTGTTTGAAATGGAACTGTTTTTGACATTGAAACTCTACTTACACTAAACTGAATTGTTTAATATAGAACTGTTTTGACATTTAACTGTGTGTAAACAAAATCTATACTTATACTAAACTGAATTGTTTGAATTAGAACAGTTTGACTAAACTGAATAGCTTGAAAGAGAAATGTTTTTGACAATTAAACTGTGTACTCATGGTAAACCAAATTGTTTGAAATCATTATCATCATCATGTTGTGATGCCAGCACGGATCTCTTTGACCCTTTCCTGCGACCTGTCTCTATTGCCCATTGCTCCTGGGAGGTCTTCAAGGCTATATCCAGGTTCTAGCTCATCGTCCTGCCTTTGGCCATCCATATGAAGGGGTCCACAGGAGTATGTCACTTATGAGTTCGTCCTTACTTCTCCAGCAGTGTCCTGCATGTCTGGTTTGTCTAACTTGGATACTTTTCATGATGGGTGATAGGTGGCCGTATAGCTACTGTTTCATGGGGTGCTGCCTCCAGGACTTGTTCAATATTGCTTGCAGCATTCTTGTGTAATTGCCATCCAGCTTTTTCTCTATACATTTAGTTAACGTCCATGTCGTGCATTGATATAGCAGTATTGACACAACTGCTGCTTGGAAAAAAACTTTGTTTTATTTTATCGGTCAAGTCTGACTTCCATATGACCGATAGCCTATTGATAACTGTCTATGCCTTTGCTAGTCATGTGTTGATGTTTGTCTTGGTTGATTAGACACTGCTTCCTAGGTAGGTGAACTTGTCCACTAGTTTTAGAGAACTACTATTTAGTGTGGAGATATTGCCTCTTTGATTAGAGCACATGTATTCCGTTTAGTCTGCATTGACATGGAGGCCTATGCCAGCAGCTGCTTGTTCCAGACTATGTAGCAGGGTTTCAGCTTGAGTGGGTGTATTTGTCAGAAGCTCTATGTCATTGGCATAGTCCGTGTCCATACTTGTTTGTGTGGGGTATCTTCTGTTTCTTTTCTTTGCTAGCTTGAAACCATTATCTTTCATTATATCAATAGACATTCTAAGCACGTAGTCTAAGCAGATGATAAACAGGTAAACTTGGAATTTATTAGAATTTGAAAACCTAAGTTAGTGTAAAAATAGAATGCTTATAAGGATGCAATGAACCATAAATAAGGACTGATGAAATTTTAAAAAAAATGATTGTAGACTTTGACTAAGTTAAAAATTAATACAGACAGGAGGGGGAAGGATTTTTTTTTCTTGAAAGCCATAAGAAGCAGCATGGTGGATGTAAAGGCGAATGGACAAACCCTATGATGGTTCAACACTATGCCTGACCAGGTTCTGGGCATACGAATCCTATGGGATAAGTGCCAGGATCAAATAGTTCGATTGGGTAGCTACTGCTGCTCATCTATAAGTGTGGCTTCTATAGATGAGAATAAAAACACAGCCAGCAAAAGATTACCATGACTCACACTTAAACCACTTGTCCAAAATTGTTTGCAATAGAACTGTTTATTTGGATAAAAATGGATTTGGCATAAAATAACCTACAAAGGCTGATATGCCATAAAACCAAAAAAACCAACTAAACTATATATATTATTCTATATATATTATATCATATTTACATAATATAATATCATATATTATTAGATTAAACACATACACAATATATATATATATATATATATATATATATATATACATATTCCTCTGGTACAAGCAATGTTTGTGTTTACCCAACCCCTCTATCATGGGCTGGATGTGACACAGCTTTTGGTATTGATTTCAGAGCTTTTTTCCTGGACTAGTTGTTTGTCAAGGTCAGAAAACCCAGACTGCCCTATGATTTTACTCATATCTGGGGGACACAATAGAATCATTCAGTTTTTCCATAGCTAAGAAATGCTGAAAAATTTACATGTACTGAAATCACATATAAGTTTATAAATGTATAGATTTCATTCTATAAGGTTAGCTTACATGTCTATAATATAATCTTTAGTGATAAATATTGATATGTTAAAAGTAGTAATTTGCTAAGCTTTTTGCACAAGGCCATATGAATGGGGCACCCACTGAGACTCAGAATATATATATATATATATATATATATATATATATATATAAAATCATTATTATAAACAAATAGAATAAAAATTAGCCTCCCCCCGGGGTTATCCTGGGTATGATACTAAATTGCATCTGGTGGTGAGGCTCTAGTTTTGGAGATTTAAGGAGTATTGAATACCCCTTCATTGACATTACTTCCAGGTCTACTCTGACTTGGAGTGGTAATACATGTTAGAGTACTATCTATGGGTCAAATAGATCTGTTTAAAATCACTCATATTTGAGAGGACTGTGTGCAAAAAAGAAACCTCTTAAAAACTACACAAAAAATGTTAATAGAAACATACAACAAATGTGATCCTCTAAACTCTAGGCATAAAATAACCTTAGATGTGTTGATATACCATTAAAATCAATCAATCAATCATCTAAAAATTAGTAAAGTAAAAAAGATACAAAATAAGAAAATAATCAATTTATAACATTACTAGTCATTGGAATTGACTGTAGCTTTAACTGTGATAAATATAATCAAAAGTACATAGACTAACTCATATCCAGATAATATTCATATTCAGTTTGAGAATTATAATCTACGTAAATTTCTGTAGAAAAAAAATTGGTTTGTTTTTGGCATAACCAGCCTCTATTTTCATATCAATTTTATGTAATAAGTGCACATATATACATATATATATATCTTCTTTTTTTTTTTAAATAAAAAAATAACAATTGCTCACATTAGAATAATAAATCTATTTCCATCCTGTCTTTTTAACAGGATAGAAATAAATTTATTATCTAAATATAACAGATTGTTGTTTTTTTATTTTGAAAAAATTATTTGCTCTTTAGTTTTTATTTGCATTGAGGTCTTGACAGGGACGATTTAACTTTGATATTCTATATTCAAGAATTAAACTGTTCTGCTTGAAATTGCTCCCAACTCTGGATTAACTGGATTGATTACTTATATATATATATAGAGAGAGAGAGAGAGAAAGAAAGAAAGAAAGAAGAAGAAGAAGAAAAAGAAGAAATGACAAAAGTGCTCTTGGTTATTGAAGCAGAGAAGGTTTAAGACCCAAAATATTAAAATCATGTTCCTGCATAACTCACTCCATTACTCAGAGTTTCATGTATTGTCACAATCATCAGACAGAAAGTTACTGGAATTTAAGAAAGAAATAGAGAAATTTATTCAAATAATAATCTATATAAATAAAGAAATTCATCCATAAGCCAACACTTAAAAATCAATTCAGATTTCTTAAAGTGCTTTTTTATTAAATTGATAAATATTCTCATTGATTTGAATATAAATCAATTTGTTAAATATCCTTCTATATTTCACAACTGCTTCTTATTACATTTTAGCCTTGTCAAATGTGTTAGTATTATTGGATTTCATGGTATAAAATTGACTTCAGGCAATGTTTTATAATTTTGATTTGCTCAACCACAACCTCAACAAGTTGTACTTAATACAAGGTTTGCTTAAGTTTTCTTCTTTAATAGAACAAAAAATAGCCAATCCAACATTCTCATTTAGCAGCATTCGAGAAAGATAGGTTCAACATTTGAAATGAGTTGAAATTTGTTAAATTAAATAACAATTTCCAAAAAGGAATTGAACAAGATATGAAAAAAATTATTTTTTTCTAAGAAATATTTGTGAAAGCTAATAAATTGACAAACTTTATTACATGCAAAAAGTGAATACTCTCTCTCTCTCTCTCTCTCTCTCTATATATATATATATATATATATATATATATATAATGTTGATTGGTTGGATTTTACAGCATGTCAGCCCTTGGGTTATTTTATATTGAAGGTGATTTGTTTTATTCCTCCTTTGTAGGGTATAGTTGTTACTTGTGCAGGTATTTGTAAATTATTTTAGGTTTTGCTTCTGTTGGTAATTGAGTATAGTTGTAAAGGTTTGGTAGTTATCTGCTGAAGTCAGCATTTCTGTTGAGGGTTTAGTTATCCAAGAATGTATGTGGGTATCTATTTTTAGTTGAGGTTTTGGTCTATAGACCTATATCCTTGATTGGAGGCCAATTTTTTTTTTCAAGAAGTTGATTATATAATTAAGATCTGTTGTTTCAAATAGTTCTTTCATGCTTTTTATGCTGTAGAAATCTCTTTCAAGTATTGGTAAGATTTCTACAGTCTATCAAAATGTGCTTTACTGAGTATGGTGTTCCACAAGAACAATTTAGTAGAGGTTCCTGTTTTAATATGAAGTAGTGAGTTGATTTAGTCATCAGAGTGGTCTCTTGTCTTACTAGGATCTGGTTTTATTTCTTTTAAAATGGGTTGTATTTGGTAAAGCTTGTTGTGGGTATTTTTGTTCCATAGCTGTTATTATTTCTTTGTTAATATGGAGTTTTTGTCAAGTGTAGATTTGGCTACATGTTATGATTTTTCTGGATTCCTATGTGGCTTGGAATCTAACACAATATCACCTGTTTGGTATTGCTCATGGAATTTAGTTTCTTTAAGAGTTTGGTGATTTGAGGGTTATCCAGTTTTCAATTTAGATAGATGGTCATACAGAATAGGAATCTGAATGAATGATAATTTTTTTAGAGTTAGTTGTCAAGACAATTTTGAGTGCCAGTTGTTTTATTTTCTTTATTTAATGGCATATCAACCTTTGTGTGTTCTTGTAGAAGAACAGCTGTTGTACTATTTAATTCATAAATGGGGATAAAACTTTCTTAATTTCTATATCTAAAATTATATATATATATATATATATATATATATATATATATATGGAGAGAAAGAGTTTAATTTTGTTAGTAATTTTTCACAATACATAAAAGATGATCCATAGAATTGAGGCAAATTATTATTAAAAAAGAATTAAAATCATTTACTGAAAAACTACTGTACTTTAAATTTCCTTCAGCTGTTGTTACAAGCATCAGACCCTTTCAATTCATTTTTAATAATGTGTGTGTGTGTGATTTTTTTTACTGTTGAATGGCAGATTCATTTTGTAATGATTAATGAATAAACTTAATCAGTTTGAAAAAAATATGATGACAATATCACATTTCACACTGACATGATAACAAGCAGAACAAGATCAACAACAAAACTCTAAACAACAAATATACACTAAGGTAAACAGAAGTCTTAGATAGTTGTACTGGTAAATATATATTTTCTATTCAACAAGAACAGAATTACTTAACTCAAATGAGCTCTTGCTTTGCATTGCTACAACTCACCACATTATACTAAAGAAAGCATTATAATACCATTGGATGGAGCAAATTTTCAGCTACCAAATACTATTTTTCCACATAGTCATCACCTGTGTTCTCTGTAATATTTCCATGGCCTGCTTGGGACCAAAAAACTACAAGCAATCAACAACGTGTTCTCTGTAATATTTCCATGACCTGCTTGGGACCAAAAAACTATGAGCAATCAACAACGTGAAGTAAACAGAAATATTTTTAAGATGATCATTGATTTCACTGGTCAACTCAGATTTTATTACCAAACATATCAGAACATTTTTTGAATAACTCTGGGGCACTGATTCCAAATATGGCATTGGTTTTGCTCGATTGTTTTTTTTTCTTTTTTACATAACTGATGTCCTTTATTTAAGAATTTTACTAGCGTACTATTCAGAGCCATTGTCACATATATACATTTGTTACTAAACTTGTCTTAAGTCATCTTTGGTTATCTAAAGGATTTCAGATTTAATAATAGAATTTACTTATGTCTGTGTTCATCATGTAGTATGTTTTGTATTATGTCAGTGAAATTAAGGTCCATCAGAGGTCAAAGCTACCTCTTGTATTAATTTAAGTCACATATTATAGCTACTTGAAAAAAGTGAAAAAGCTGGCTAGTGATGTAAAAAGGATTTAGCTTGTAGCTTGAAAATTTGGGATAGAATCTGACAGTTAAATCATAATTTGAAAAGTGCCTATTATCTCAAAATCTTGAATCAATTTAGCAAAACTAATTCTATTTTTGGATTTAGCACCTTCTAAATACCCTAAATATTTCTTTTAAAAATCCTTAGTGACTAACAAAATTTTTTTGTTATTGAGCTGTGTTTTATTGTCTGAAGCTTATGAAACAAAGATCAGATAGTTAGTTGGTTGGTTGGTTTTATGCCCTGTCAGCATTTTTTTGAAAATTTTACTGTATGGCTTAATTTTGTCTTCTGCATGACCAAGTAATTTAAAAAGAACATTGGTCACCACCATTAATTGTGAACTCTCTAATCTTGAATCAAATCTTCAATATGTGCAATATTGTCTTCTGTTGTTAAAATTATTAATCAATTGACCAAAGGACAATTAACTTAATGTCATGTTCTTCAAGAGGAAGAGTTATGTATTTATGCACAGATGAGACATGCAATAATCAAAAGGGTGACTACTTGAAAAGTAGCATAGTAGTGCTGGTAACATATACACAATATCATATTTGTACAGTAAAAAATATGTTAGATTAGTAAACCTTATATTCATCATAGGTGTCTACGGGAGCAGAGATCATATCATGGTTAGTTAAAGACACTTGGATGCCAAAAAAATATTTTCATTCAACAAATGCTTGTACTACATTACCAGTTCATTTTTCAGTGCATATCAAGTCTTTTAAAAACTATTTTAAAAACTTAAAAACAAAATTTTTCTTCCCCCAAACTTTTCTCCTGATAATAAACTAAAATCAAAACTAGTTGATAATAATTAAAAAATAAATAACAACTAAAAAATATTCCTATTTGTCATCACTTTTCTTCATCTCTCTCTCTCTCTCTATATATATATATATATATATATATATATATATATATATTAGATCCTGTAGATTCTTTGTGGAACATAGTTATGCACCCATATCATATCTAGTGCTTTAATTTCTGTAGCAAATAAGTTTTTCTGGAGTAAAATTGCTATCCTCATGCTCTCTGCTCAGTATGCTCTATTAGTTGCCCATGGCTGGAGGTGGGTAGAAGAGATGAGAAGAGAAGTCTTTCCCAAGGACATTAACATAAAATGAGTTGCCCAGTCAGCTGGAGCTGAAAAATACATTGACTGCTTCTTTGCAGAGGGGTAAGACCTCTCAACAAGTGTCCTGGATATGGCACTAAACAATCTGATGGTGAGGCTCCAGTAATGCTAGAACCTCGGGGAATGCAGAGTATCCCTTCATTGCCATCACTCCCTGGTCCACTTTGGCCCGGAGTGGTAGCACCTGATAGGGTCTTATCTATGGGTCAAATAGAACTAAACTGTGTATTTTTGCTAAACTGAATTGTTTGAAATAGAACTGTTTTTAAATAGAAGTAAACTGTATACTTATGTTAAACTGAATTGTTTAAAATAGAACTGTTTTGACATTTAACTGTTTGTAAACAAGCTACCTGCCAATAAGAACGAATACAACTACGGGAACAACATTTCGAGAATTTACTCAGAAACCCTCTGAAAGTTACACATGAACCAATCACAAGAATTATTTGTAAGCAATTAGACATCAAACTAGGACAGTTTACACAAGAAGAACTTGACTCAGTACTAAGAAAAATTAAAACTAGAAAATCAGCTGGGCTTGATGAAATACTCCCTGCAGTATGGAAGACTAGGGATTTCGATGACATACTGCTCCGACACTGTAATGCCATATATAATCAAAACACAATAGACAGATAGATGAAGGGATGCATCCTTCCCTTTCCTAAAAAGGGCGACCTTGGATTATTGAGGTATAACCCTTATATCCATAGTGCCCAAGATATACAATGCTCTACTATGCAACCACATAGAACCCAAAATTGATAAGATACTTCAGAAGAACCAAAATGGCTTTCAGAGAAATAGATCCACGACATCACAAATTTTGACTATTCGTTGAATCCTTGAAGGTGTACGTGAAAAAAACCTAGAGACACAATATTATTTGTCGACTTCACTTAGGCCTTTGACTCCATACACAGAGGAAAGATGGAGCAAATACTACTTGCCTACAGCCTACCCAAAGAAACCGTCACAGCCATAATGATGCTATATAGAAACATGAAAGTATATCCACTCCTGGATGGAGACACAGACTACTTCAACATTGTAGCTGGTGTGCTGCAAGGAGACACATTAGCCCTATACCTATTTATCATCTGTCTAGACTACATGCTTAGAACGTCTATTAATAAAATGAAAGACAATGGTTTCAAGCTGACAAAGGAAAGAAGCAGAAGATACCCCGCACAAACAATTACAGACATGGACTATGTTGATGACGTAGCTCTTCTGGCAAATACACATGCCCAAGCTGAAACCCTGCTGCATAGTCTAGAACAAGCAACTGCAGGCATAGGTCTCTGTGTCAACGTACACAAGATGGAATACATGTGCTCTAATCAAAGAGGCAATATCTCCACACAAAATGGTTGTTCTCTGAAACTAGTAGACAAGTTCACCTACCTAGGAAGCAGTGTCTAATCAACCGAGACAGACATCGGTCGTATGGAAGTCAGACCTAACCGATAAAATAAAATGCAATTTTTTTCAAGCAGCGGTCGTGTCGATACTGCTGTATAGATGCACTACATGGATGTTTACTAAATGTATGGAGAAAAAGATTGAGGCAACTACACAAAAATGCTGCAAGCAATATTGAACAAGTTCTGGAGGCAAGCACCCCACAAAGCAGCAGCTGTCTGGCCACTTACCACCCATCATGAAAACTATCCAAGTTAGATGAACCAGACATGCAGGACACTGCTGGAGAAGTAGGAACGAACTCATAAGTGACATACTCCTGTAGTCCCCTCACATGGACCAGCAAAGGCAGGATGACAAGCTAGAACCTACATACCACAGCTCTGTGCTGATACAGGATGTAGCCTTGAAGACCTACTGGAAGCGATGGACAATAGAAAAGGGTCAGGGAGATCCATGCTGGCAGCGTGACATGATGATGATGATGACGATGAAACAAAAACTATACTAATACTAAACTGAATCATTTGAAATTTAATTCGGCATAAAATGACTCGAAAAGGGTTGATAGATTATAAAACAAAACAACGAACCATAAAATGAAATGCAAACAGCTTTATCCAATCCAGAATTTGAACTTGGCTTGAATCCATTTCCTAAGGCAATAACTATTATGCTACCGGCACTTCCTATATATATATATATTGTTAGTTCGCTGGCTGATCATAGTCAATGGTGACCTGAAGGGTCCTTTTTCAATAGCTACTATACTGAGATGTAGGGGAGGGCACTACTTTTTTCCCTGGATTGCTCTATCTACTTTTGATCCGTACTTTATAATGCACAGTGTTAAGCAAGGCGACATTAAGTACCATTTTTTGAGTCTTTGGTATGACTCGACCTGGGATTGAACACTGATCTCCCAAACTATTGGCGAACACTCTAACCACTATGCCAACCACTTCAGCAAGTTGATTTATATTTTTGGTTACTGTTTCAGAATGATGCACTCTGAAATTAACAACAATTAATTCCCATTTCTACCTACAATGATAACAATATGTTCTCACTAAATAATAAAAATTCGCTCCTCCCTGTTAGTATTTATTGCTAATTGATGTATGATATGTATTTAATGAGACCATATGAAAAGGAAGCTGTAACTGACTAAAGACTTCTCATCCTTACAACAACCAAATGTCAACATTTTCTGTAAGATCAAAGTGAGGCTCTGCTATTAAGTGTCCTTGATATTTGGTTTGCTTCTATTGAAATACAAATGCCTGGTGTTTGCTTTATCACAGATTTCTTTCTGGCAGGTACACATTACAGAGATAGTTCTATGTCTCAAGGTAATTAGTTTACTCCTCTCAAATATCTCTTCTTTTACATGTTCAATCTACTAAGAAACACTGAGTAAACTGTTCTCTGTTCCCCACAACCACAGCCACTGCTAGTAGGTGTACTTTAATTATATGTTTAACAAAATCTCCTAAGGAATATGTCTGGAAAATTGGAGTATACAGTAATACCCTGCTTAGTGCTACCCTGACAGTTTTCAGTAAGAACTTGTTTTGCTGTCTCTAGTGAACAACATTAGTTCTTTCTGAATCTTCCCTCACCAGGCACATGTTTCATTCTGACAGTTTCTTTCAAACATCTACACAGTGGATCAGACATCCTCGTATTTTTTCCTCTCATCTACAAACTCGTATATTTTAATAAAAAAGGAGGTGTCATGGATATGTTCTGCAGCTATGGAGATTGTGGAGTCATTGCCATTACTCCCAGGTCCACTTTGATCCAGAGTGATAGTACCTGTTAGAGTCTGATCTATGAGTTAAATAGATCTGAGTTAATGTTTACTATGATTTTGAACTACATTTGCTCTTAAAACATTGAAATATCTGAAATGTTTACTTTTTAAAATTATTAAACTTTATTGATATATGGTCTCTTAAAACATTGATATTGCAATTTGGTAGGAAAATATAATTGAATATATATATATATATATATATATATATATATATATATATATATTAAATAATAGCTCTGATGGTAAAAAAAAAAACCCGGCAAGTGATTTGAAGCAGAAAATATACAACAAATCACTGCCAAGGGGAAAAAAATATTTATATGGGAAAAAAAGAAAAGGCCAACCTTGTCATACCAATTGAAAAAAATCAAAAGACACGCAATTGGTTGGTCAAACGAAAAAAAACACCGTTTGGACTGATAACCTACCATGCAAAAAGTGCTCAATACTGAGTAGAGCAAAATAATATCGATAATTACTTATTGGGTCAGGAACTAACCTACTTAGTTTCACCTAAGCAGCTCATCAGGGTACCTAATCCCGGATTAGGTACCCTGATGAGCCACTTAGGCAAGACTATATTAGGTTAGTTCCTGACTCACTAAGTAATTATCGATACTATATATATATATATATATATGTTGGCTAATAATGATTATTATTATTCAGCTGGAATAGTTACTGGAAACCACATAATTGTTTTAAAAAGAGTTCTGATTAAATAACTCCATAAGGGTTGAAATGACAAAAAACCAACCAAACTAACCAAACATGGGTGATTCCAAATTATATCTAGTGTTTTCTAACACGACTTTTGCTAAGTAAATAAAATCACTGACTCATGCACATGGTTCATATACGTTGCTTTCAACTTTGTTCCAACTTTTAAAAGGCTAGTAGTCATTTATTAAGCTTAACTTAGTTATGGCACAGGACCAGAAGTATAGGGCACCCAATAAGAATCTCTCTCGCAAGTAATGATCTTCTCACCTAACTTGATAAGTATTACACCATTCAAGTTGAGTAAAGCTTTTTATTTCCTTTGAATAGTATATATCAATTGAAGTTGGAAAACATTATTAACTAAAAGTTTAAACTTTAGATTTTGCAGGAAACATACTAAAAAGTTATTGAGTGCAGCTTTATTAGTAGACTTTATTTTCAAAATGGCCTTTGAGCATGAAAATGTCCCCCCTCCTCTGGTGTAAACAATATCCAAAGATAGTACAAAACCATAACATTTTCATTGTAATTATTTATCATATGTCAGCCAATTTTACACCCTATTTAAGCCAAACAGATTATTTAAATCATCATCACTATCATCACCACCACCACTTCTACTCTAATAATAGAATCCACCCTCTTAATGACAAATCCAAATAGAATTTATTACTGTACAGATTTTTATTTACAAGAAAACAAAAACAGAAAGTATCATATTTCAGACTTTGAAAGAAACTTTTCTTTAGTTTGTTTTTCCAAATTTTTTGAATTAGCAAAACGTTTTAAATTTTTAAAATTTTTTACAACATATTACTTTAGTTTTGTTATCTAAGCCAAATATACAATGCAAAATGTCTAAAAAAGAAATAATTAAATGAAAAATGTAGTCACTAAAGAATTTGAAATACGTAGAGATCATAAGAATGTTACACACAATTTGGAAAATTCTGAATTAGTACATCCATAACTCAAAGCCCAGTTGGCTGGGGCTGTAAAACATGCCAACAGCATCTCTGCAGAGAAGTAAGACCTCTTCCCTCAGTAAGTGTCCTGAATATGACTCTAAACCATCAGATGGAGGGGCTTCAGTCCTGGAGCTTTGGGGAATACAAAATACCCCTTCATTACGATTACTTTCAGGTCCATTCCGACACAGAGCATTAATACCTGTTAGGGTCCTATCTATGGGTCAATTAGAACTGTTCAAGGGATTATTATTAATATCAAATTGAATTATTAGTGTTAAATTGCAATACTTGAAATGATTTAACTCTGCATAAACAAATGATTAATATTAAATAGAATTATTAATGTTAGTAATACTCAAAACCATTTAACTGTGTGCAGACAAATGAGTTCAGACTTATTTTAAAATAATGTTATCCATGAACTATTAATTTAGAAATAACATATAATATATGTATAAACAAGATTTGGCATTAAATAAACATTAAAAGTTTATATGCCATTAAACCAATCAACCTAACCTTGAAATCATTTAAAATTGTTAGAGTTAACAATAATTGAAACCATTTAACTGTGTGGAAGCAAATGATTAATATTAAATAGAATTATTAGTATTGGATAACAATACTTAAAACTATTTAACTGTGTGCAAGTAGATGAGCTCTTGGTCATTTAGAAATGTTACCTACAAACTATTTGCTAATAAATCACATATACATGTATAAACATGATTTGGCATTAGATAACCCACAAAGGTTGATATGCAATAAAATACAACCAAACTAAATCAAACCAAACCAAACAAATCAGTTACTCAAATTAGGCTTTGCGGCATATATATATATATATATATATATACGCACAGTAATCGATAAAAAAAACTTATTAAGACAATTGTTGTAGATTATGACAAGTTAGGACAAATTATAACTACTTGATATTTGGTAAGGAATCCATTATCATGAATTACTATGTGACAGTGTCTGGTCATGCTTTTAACAAGTGATTGACAAAGATCATGATGAATGATGGCAATTCAATTTCTTTGCAATATTGTGAAGTGATATTCCACAGTCATTGTACGCCATAATTTGATCTCTTTCAAACTCAGACAAATGCTCATTGATTTCTTGATTTGTAATTAGTCCTTAGCTAATAGCTAAGGACTAATTACAAATCAAGAAATCAAATCAAGGAAAAGAAAATTATAAGAAATTCCCAATTTTTTGGTATTTCTGAGATTCTTTTAGAAAATTATGACTTTTCACTACAACTAAGGGAACTCTAACAAATAATAACCCAAGAAAATAATCTCTTCCTATGAGTTTTTTTGTCCAATACTCTCTCTCTCTCTCTCTCTCTATATATATATATATATTCAATGGTTGTCAGTATTTGCTGAAAAGTTATATGGGGAGAAATAATCAGGTATTGCAGATCAATTCTGAGGCTACAAAAGTGCTGCAGAGCAGTGAACAAAATTTTGTATTGAAAACAATAAATTTACAAAAAGAAGGAAGCATTCCAGGAGTTACTTTTTCAAGTAAGTGCAATTCCTTGTTCTTTGATGATTGTATACACTGGAGCATCACTGTAGATTTGGAATGTAATCTCACCTTTTCAGATGAGATAACATTAACTAGCCCAGTGTCCACATCTTGTGACCTTATCAGTTACTTCAAAAAGAGTTTATATCTTGGAATTAATGGTTTCTTTTGAGGAAAATATTGATTGGGAATATCAACATAAGCTGGAAAAGTATGAAGATTTGCAAGAACAATTTGTAAAAAATAGTTGGACTACTGATATATTTCTTATTGAAGTCAAATGCCAAGGTTTTATTGTTAATTCAACTTCTGCATATCTGATGAAACACAACTTGTCACCAGTAGAAATAATGGAAATGTACCCCGAGGCTCTAAGATCAGGCAAAAGCTACATCTGCATGGATCCTAGTATTTCTGCACTGGGACACAAAACCAACAGTTTGGTAATATCATAACATACTGCTGGAATATCCTGGGTTAGTAGAAAAAATGCTTCAGACTCTCAATCATATCTGACCCAATGTCTGATGAAGCTAGTTGGTAACACTGCTGCTGTTGTCTTTGCAATAGCTACTATATATATATATATATATATATATATATATATATATATATATATATATATATATATATATATATAAAACCTATCCATTTTTGCTGTCTCAGAAAACAAAGTTAAAAAACAATTTAACTCACAATTTACCAGCTGGACCTATAAAGTTGAAAACTCTTATAGGTCCAGATGGTAAATTCTGAGAGTACATTGCAATAAGTGCATTGTACCCAGGCCAAAGGAGGCTCAGAAGCCAATGAGAACACAAGAATTTCTTGGGATCTTGAACAAGAAGGTTGCATATATTACAGACTAGCATTCTTACTTACATAAGTGGTGAATTCAAAATTATAAAGACTGAAGCTCAATGAAATAAACATTAATTTTTTTTAAAACAGTACCCTTGAAGAAGGCCGGAGGACATATCAGCCGAAACATTGTGGAAATAACAATAAAGATGAAGACAATTGTCCAAAAAATCTTAATGATAAAAAGTACCCTTGACATTTAAACACATATATTCCAGCAAGTTTTCCATGGCTAGAATCACTTTTGATATGATGTGTAACTGAACTGTTATATATCTTTTAATGTTCTCTTTGTTCTCTAATCTTAGCATTTGGATAGATTTTCAGTTTACAAAACAAGAAAAGCTGTATAGAGTAGTCTGGTCAGTATGGAGAGTACTGCACTCGTACAACCCAGTGTTTCAGAAAAAATGTATTGAGAATTGTCAGACTTATTTGGATGTCTAACCATCAGTTAGTACATCATTACTTTATTATATAAATTGTTCTTCATTTAATGCTTCAATCTGGATACATTTTTATCATATCTTGCAGTTTGATGCATGCATAATTTAATGAAATCGTGATACATAAATAATGTAGTATTGCATTGGATGGGCACCCACAAGAAACTTTTTACGCCTTGATAAAATTTGTCTCAAATATCTTGCTTACATTTGATGGAAAAAATTTCATTTTTATTGCTTTCTTTTAGATGTATCTGCTAGTGTCATCTCTTCATTGCTATTACTTCTTGGTCCTCATTGACTTGGAGTGGTAATACCTGTTATTTTCTCATCAATAGCTCAAATAGATCTATTTGGAAATTTTTGATATTTGATAGGAATACTTGAAACTATATAACTACCTGCAAACAAATGATTATTATTATTAAATATAAATAGTTAATTGAAATAATATAAGTAAGTAAAGTTGGCGACCTTAGTTGAGGGTGACCCAAAGGCTCCCTTTTCAATAGCTACTACACCGAGGTGTAAGGGAGGGTGCTACTCCATTCCATGGATTGATCCACTTTACCCTCGATCCTTATCTTATAATGCTGAGTGTTAAGCAAGGCAGTATCAAGTACCATTTTTTGAGTCTTTGGTATGACTCAATCTCGGATTGAACTCCGGTTTCCCGGACTATTGGTGAACACTCTACTCATTAGGCCAATGGCCCGGTTGAATAATATAATTGTATATAAATTATTAGTATTAGATAAGAATACTTGAAAATATAATCCTGTGCAAATTACTTTTATTAAGAATAGTTACTTGAAGCTATAATTGTTTATAAATTATTATTATTATTATTAGATTAGCTACTTGAAACCATGTAATTACTTAAAAGATATCAATAAAAATATAAAAAACTGACTAGTCTCTAATAACACAACAAGAGTTGATATGCTGTAGAACCAACCAACCAACTAACCAAACTTCCTTTTAAATCAAAAACTTCTTTCACAATAATTTGCATTTTTGGATTAGTTTTTGCCTTCTTGAAACCCATTTGGGATTTCTATTTTCAACATCCAAAGGAAAGTATAAAATTTCAGTGATAATTTGACTCAACTGACTCTTATCCAAAATATCTTGGCAATACTTGACCAGACTTCATTTGCATTTGACAATACTTGACTATGGAACAAAACCTGATAAAACAAGCAATAACTAATTTTTATGATCACAATGACTACAGTGAAGACTAATAAAGATAAATAAAAATCTCTTGAAAATGTATCATTTTTGCTTGGTTATGGTAACACACACATTGTCATCCACAGACAGATTGTTTCATTGTATTACAACTCTTCAGTGTGGCTAGACATGCAGGACGCTTCAAGCTGGGGTCAAAACCCACCAAACTTTACACTAGACATGGTATATACAAGGGTTTGCTGAAAAGTTCATTGGCTAACCAAGATACTCTCATGGAATGTAATCAAATGAGGTCTATTTTTCAACTTAGTCCATCTCGCAGCCCATACATTTTTTATGATAGTTGTTGTAGTGTTTGGTTCCCTTAGGACAATACCAGATATGATGTTAGCGGAGGTGCCCGTGGTGTAATGGTTATTGTCGTAGGAAATAGACACGGCGACACGAGTTCAAATCCTGGACAAGACTGATTGCATTTCATATTGCACTAATACCCTTGGGAAAGGTATGAATCCAATTATTCTCCCTCCAGTTATGGGTAGAATAGTAGGGCAGACTAGGTTCTTTAGCCTTGGTGAGGCAACTAGTCTAGGAGAAGGAAAACTCTGAATTCAAACCTGTTAAACTCTGCTTAAAAATTGACCTTGTGTCATATCCTGCCCGAGCAGAGGGGTCGGTAAATATGGATATGATGTCAGCGTATGAATTTTTCAGTCCATCCTCATATATA
Organism: Sepioteuthis lessoniana; assembly: GCA_963585895.1. NCBI lineage: Eukaryota > Metazoa > Mollusca > Cephalopoda > Myopsida > Loliginidae > Sepioteuthis > Sepioteuthis lessoniana. The sequence goes on from OY757935.1 coordinate 33,755,561, forward strand.
CATATATATTAGGTGATTAAAAAAATGTTAACTCTTATAAGAGTACCTTTATGATATAATTTTAAACAGTTGTTTCCACATGTTCACCACCATGTGTCAGCACATTCTTGAAATCTCCCTCAGGTGATTAAAAACTTTAATATTTCTGTGGGAGTATCTTTATTAGAAAAGCAGAACTGATATTATGGAGACCACCTGAGGAAGATTCCAACAATGTATGGACAGGGGTGGTGAACAGGTGGAGATTTTAATATCATATCATAAAGGAACTCTCATATAAATATTATCATTTTTTAAACACCCTGTATATAGGAAAATATACAAGACAAATTTAGTTGTCTGTCAGACTTTCCAATAACACTGCTCAATCTCCAAGATAGAGCTAATTCTACTGCATTTTAAAATTTTATTATCTTTCCCTCTTTCCCTCTCCCTATCTCTCTCTTTCTCTCTCTCTCTCTCTCTATATATATATATATATATATATATATATATATATGTCTTTTTTCTATTTAAAAATTTTTTTTGTCCACCCATGTTATATGTATATGAATATGTACTTGTAGTGTATGTGTGTATACCAACATAGTAACCATTCTAGTAATCAATGATAGACTAGATATTAATGTTTCTATTTAAGAAGAAAAGGATTTTAATTAGCATTTCATAGTTATCTCTGTTATATCAAGCATTTGGGATGATTAAAAATTAGCATTCAGCATAGATGCAGACACTACAAAACTATCATTGAGTTGCAAAATGAACTGGATATTGCTTTATTTTCTAAATGAGAGCATTTTAACTGTACTCCTATAATATACCATTTTGTAAGTTTATTATTACACATACACACACACATAGTGAACAGATAAGAATAAATAAATTGTTTAAAATGCTTGGTGAATCAAAAATCTGCTCAAATGCTTGCCAGCAGAGTGGGATAAAACCTGAAAAATTACTTCTTTTAATAATAGTCTCATTACTAAAAGTTTTATGGGGGTACCCTCGTGGCATAATGGTTAAAGCGATGGACTGCGGTAATGTAGTAAGCGAGTTCGTACTCCAGTCATGCTATTACATTCACTTTCAGGCAAATACCTTTGGGAAAAGTATGAACCCCCTTATCCTCCCAGCTATGGGTTAAAATAGTACCACTACTGTTCTTCTTGGAGAATGGCTTTGGCATCAAATAACCTACCAAGGTTGATATGCCATTAAACAACGAAACCAAATCAAGAAACCTAAAAGTTTTATGTACTGACTTGGATATTATTATTATTATTATTATCAAATATGAATAGTTACTTGAAATCATATAATAGTGTATAGATTATTAGTATTTGATAAAAATACTTGAAAATATAATTCTGTGTAAATTATTTTTTATTGTGAACAGTTACTTAATAAATCAATTTCTGATGATTGTATTCTTGTCAATTCATGAAACTCTTAGTAATGTGACTATTATAAAATGAGGTGATATTCTAATTTCTTTTATGTATAACAGTTTCCATTTTTGCCTTCTTCAAGGAAATCAACAGTGATGGGTCCTTTTATGTCCCTGAAGACTGTCAGCATGACCTTCTTAATTGACAGCTGCACCCAAAACTTTTTCTTTACTTGAGAGTCAGTGTGTTTCCACTCTATGAACTGTCTTTTTGAATAAAGCCTGTAGTGGCAAGCTCATATTTAGCTCAGTTGTAAATACCTTTTAGACTAAAAAGATCTTCTCTATATACATCATGTATTCTTCAGTAAATCACATAGTTTGATCTTCTTATAGTGTCAACTTCCTTTCTCCATAAATGCATCACATTGGATTACTTAGTTTTTCAATTTTTCTCCATGTGTATATATATATATGAGGTGCATACGATAAGTTTCCAGACTTTTTTTGTATGGGCATTTAAAATTGTTGTAGACTCTTGAAAATTCAGTATGTTATTGCTATACATCTTATGAGATGACTGACCAATTTTTATGATTTTAGGATCAATTGAACAGCTACAGCAGGAATTGGAATACACCCTACTAAAGCCTGATTGTCACAGCTCGTGAATTTCAAAAATGTAATCTGACACTTTAGAAGAATGATATACAATAAAATTCTGTTTTAAACTTGGAAAAAATGCCACAGAAACGTATGAAATGCTTCAGACTGCTTTTTGACCATCTTGCATGAATCAAGCATCAGTTTTTGAGTGGCCTAAGAGATTCAAGGAAGGCAGGGAGTCTGTGAGGGATGATGAGAGGTGTGGGAGGAGTAAGGAAGTCAATACACCACAGTTGATTGGCCAAAGGGTTAGGGTAACGGTTAGGGTAACGGTTACGTTTACTATGTTGAGGTTTTAAGGGAGTTCAGGAAGAGATTCCGTCGGAAGAGGCCAGTACTCTTCAAATCAGGTCAGTGGCATTTCCACCAGGACAATACACCAGTCCACAACTCCATCCTTGTCACAGACTACTTAGTTCCTCAGCCTCCCTATAGTCCAGACCTTGCTCCCTGTGACTTTTGGTTATTCCCTAAGCTCAGAGGCTGTCGTTATGAGACAATTGAGGAGATGAAAGAGGCTGTGATGAAGGTCATTGACACACTCACACAAGAGGACTTCGATGGGGTCTTCCAGAAGTTGTTGGAACGGTACAACAAGTGCATTGCAGCTGGAGGAGATTAGTTTGAAGGGGACTAGAGTTTCATGTGTGTACTATCAATAAAAGTGCCCATACGAAAAAAAAGTCTGGAAACCTATCGTATGCACCTTGCATATATAAAAACCTAATGAGAATTTTAGTGATATATCAATTGAGAGATAGATAGTAGGTAGATGAAATAAAGAACAAATTTAGAGATCAATTCATGTTGCAAGTTTATTCATTTTGTTCAGAATTATTGACAGTCTGCTATGACTAACTGAAGAGGGAGAAAGAAAGAGAAAAAGAGCAATAAAGAAATATAATACAGTCAAAGAAATAAGAATTGATATTAGTCTATTTCATTCCACTGATTAACTATTAGCTGCTTGTACTGCACAAAAACATTCTTCATTTATTAGAATATTTATTATGCAGACAAACAGATTTAATATTTCCAATTTGATCATATTCTGTCCAATAGTAAGAAAATTACACATAAATTTGCCTATTTTGTAATCATTTCACAAAATCATCTAGTGGAATCCAGAACTCCATTGCTTTTTCTATCATTATATGCCTCACTGACCCATAGACATTCTCAAGCCCTCAGCAGATTGTTTTATGTCTTAGAATATGTCAATTATATTTCCTATAAAGTATAAGACCTCCATCACTCAAAAGGGGTGCCTTGGTATGACACTAAACTGCATCTAGTGGTAAAGATCCAGTTCTAAAGCTTTGGGGAGAGAGAAGTCACCCCTTCATTGCCATTACTCCCAGGTCCACTCTGACCTGGAGTGGTTGTACTTGTTAAGTTCCTATCTATGGATCAAATTGCTGTTTGAAAATTATTAGTATTGGATAGCAATGCTTGAAACCATATAATTATGTGCAAACAAATGATTATTATTATGTGATTGTTTCACACCAGCTTTAACTGGTGGTTTTTCACTGAAGTCTGACTGATTTCAAGTCTCTTTAGGTCTCCAGATTCTTCTAAGTATTCTAGCTGATTTTAGCAGTACTGTGTGTTGTATATTGACCTCCGACCCGGCCGGGCTGTCAAAATAGGAAATGCACCTGTGTAAATAACAGGTGCATCCGGTCGAGGAATATCAGAATATAACCTTGACCGTGGACAGGTTGAATGAGTGAGATTTGTGACGCCCACAAGAAGAAGGTGGGCATCAAACTATTATATAACTCAGTGCACAGGAAGTTCAATCAGTTGGAAAGAAGATGCTGGAATGAGAACATGTCCCAGAGAGGCTGGGCTCCCAGGCCCCCGGTTGAGCAGCCCAGGAGAACGGGAAAGAAACGCTGTTATGGCCAATAGAGTGGGGGGTCAATATGTTGCAGTTCTGTTCGGTCTCCAACTCCCTCTTACCGTAAAACCTTGAGTAACCCTTTCAAACCCTTTCAAATAAAGTGAGAGGTGTATTTTTCTAAAGAACTGTGTTGCTTGTCTTTATTGTGTCGTCGTTATGATTCTGCATGCATATGTGTTTGTATAGTTGGTCATGGCTATACAACATGTGGTCAGGTTTCTGTCTCATTTGGATGTTACTTTTCCAGTCACATTGATGGTCCTCTCCAAAGGAGATGAGTAGTGTTGCAATGCAATTTTTGGTATCTCATATTGCCTGAGACTACCACATATCTTCTTAATGTATTTATCAGTTCCTTTCTTGATCATACCCCAGGCTCCCACTATTACTGATATGGTGGTAGTTTTAAGGTCCCACACTTTTCAGGTCTTTGCATTTACTTATTTTATTATATTCTTAGATTGATTTATTATTAACTGTTGGCACTGATTTATCAAATAGATGTTTTCCTGTTATAGTCTTTAACCACTATATCTCATTATTTTTCTATCAGTTTGAATAGCAAAGTCCCAGAGGATAGTAGCTTCTTTGGCTTATTCTGGTTATTTTTCCCATTTCAGTATTCTATAGTATTTGTATATTTTTTTTTAATGCAATGTCCAATTTTATCATACCTTTTTTAAAATTCTATTGATTTTAGACTTGAGAAACTGAACACTAATTGGTCTATTGATTTGGTTTTTTGTTTGTACAGTTTTGATTTGAGCCATTTTTTATTATGTATGCCTGATAGTTTCTAGTTGGTGGGCTCTGGTCTTGTGCTGTTATTATTAACCCCTCTGTCTCTGCTTTTAATCCAGCTCTTTTTGGCCATTGATTAGTTTTTATGATATGTTTCTCAGTATTTCTAATTCTTTGTGCATATTGTCCATGTAAGGGTTTTTGTTCCCAAGAATTTTTCAATTGATTTAGTTCCATGTGTTTTTGTTTCTTTTTTTTAATGTTTTTGCTGCATATATTGCTTTATCTTTTATGCCTATTTCTTTCAGTATGTGGTCGAGTTGATTAGCAAATTTATAACTTTCTTTACTAAGTGTATATTTTTTCTTTTTCTTCTCATGTATGTTTACTAACTGTAGCAACCAATTTGTTATAGTGTCTAAGTATTTCTTTAATCCTATAGTGTTTATTTCGTAGGTCAATTCTTGTTGGCTTAAGCCTCTTCTACCATTTCCTCACTTGATGAAGAAATGTTCTATATCTATTTTTGGATATTGTCTTCGGTGGCAGATTATTAGTTTTCTAACTTTAGTATCCATCTTTTATTTCAGCTAATGTCCAGTTTATTATATTAAAACTTTATATAAAGAAGTATCATTATTATACTCCTTGCAAATTTTTCACACCAACGTTAGCTGATTCCTCCGATTTTTATCTCTTCTAGCTCCTTTTCCTAGCCTTTGGGGACCATTCCAAGTGTGTCAATTACATTTGGTATCACTGTTGCTCTCATGTTCAACAGCTATTTTAGTTCTATGGCAAAGTTCAACTACTTGTTTCTCTTTTCCTCTTATTTGATCTCCACTTTGTGGTCCACTGAGACAACAAAGTCCATTAGACAACAGGTTCTCTTTTTGTTTTGTTAATTATGACTTGCAGGACACTGCTGGAGGAGCAGGGACGAGCTCATAAGTGATGTACTCCTATGGACCCCCACATATGGCTGGGCAAAAGCAGGATGACCAGCTCAAACATTCATACAGCAGCTATGTGAGGATACGGGATGTAGCTCTGAAGACCTGCCAGAGGCAATGAACGATTGGGAGAAGTGGCGAGAGAGGGTCAGCGATATCTGTGCCTGCGGCATGACATGATGATGATGATGATCACTGGGTCTGGTCTTTTGATCTTCCAGGATTAGATGATCTGTTTGTGTTGCAATATCCCAGAGAATTTTATGCATCTCATTGTCCAGGAAAAATTCTAGTTTGTGCTTGTACCATTTGGTAGTATTGCCAAATTTCAATTTCTTGCACAATTCCCAGTTGATCACCTTCCCCACCCAGTCATGTCTAGTCTTATACTCCCTTTGCAGTTGTTTGCTATATTCATTTATTATCTGATTAATTATTTTGTCTCTATCACCACATAACCTACACTTGCGACTCTGTTGTGTATAATCTATTTTTGTTTTAATATAATTGGTCTTTATGGTATCGTTTTGGGATACTCCTAGAAAAGATTTTGTTTCTCTCTTAAGTTTTTCTTTTCATAGCTATGTACAGGTCTTATTGTGTGAGATTTTGCCAGTTTGTTGCTTGAAATATCCATCAAGTTATTTTTCTTTCCATTTCTGTTTCCTAGTTGTTGTTCTGTTTGTCTTTATATTTGTATTGCTGGTACTGGCTGTTGTAATTAGTCTTTCTTTACTCTTTTTAATGTAGTCTTTGAGTCCTTGTATTGTTGCATCCATGCTATCTTCAATGCTGGTGTGTCTGCTTCCTCCTTCTATCATTTGTCTATGTCATTTCTTAAATGTAAGACCTTGTGCATAGTCATCAACTTTCTTGTCCTTTGGTCCATTTTTCAGATTTCCTCTCTTGTCCATTTTAAGAATGGTCCCAAGTATCTTACAAGAGGGACAGCCCTGGGGTTTATCCCTTTAATGAGATTTCTATTGCAGAGTTAGGTTTCGGGAAGCTTTTTTGTTCATCTGAGATACTTTGTTATTTCTTTTTTCATCTCTGTTTGTCTGGTGGTGTCCAATTCCAATATTCCTAAGTACTTGTAACTTTCCTTTTCTCCAAGTGTTCTGATTCTTTTCTGATTGGGTAGTTTTATTCCTTCTTTTATTTGCCTTTTTCCAATCCTCATTATGAGCATGGAACATTTTTCAATGTATTATTATTATTATTTTATGCCTTGTGAGTTTTTCACAGCAGCATTATCTAGTGGTATTTCATTGAAGTCTGAATGACAGCAAGTCTCCTCAGGTCTCCTGAACTCTTCTGAGTATTCTAGCCAATCTCAACAATGCCGTGGTCTAAAGATCTTGATTCTTCCTCTAATTTCCAATCCCTACAGTCTATTTTCCAAGTCTTTAGGGATTGTTTAAAGTACATCAACTACAACTGGTATCACTGTCATCCTCATGTTTCACAGCATTTTTAATTTTCCGACAAGATTCAAGTATTTGTTTATCTTTTTGTTTTCTTTTATTTTCACTCTGCCAGAATGACAAAATTTTCTAGACAGCAAGTTCTTTACTTCTTGTTAATTAATACTAGGTCTGGTCTTTTGGTTGGGATAGGAGATTCATTTGTATCTCAATATTATTATTATTATTATTATTATCAAATAGAAAGAATTAATTGAAATCACATAATTGTGTATAAATTCTTAGTATTAGATAGGAACATCTATAAATTAAATAGATTTGTTTGAGATAATGATGTCTTTACCTGTGTAAAATGTTTATGAAGATAGATGTGGGAATTAGATAATTGTTAAACTGACTTTGGCATGAAAGAATGACATGCCATAAAACCAAACAAATTATTTGCAATTTAGTTGACCTTAGCACTTTTATGCTCTTCCACAGCAAAACTTCATGTTCCGTTTAACCTAAAAACCAAGAAATTCGAGCTTGCTGAACATATGTGTCCATATCATTATTATTGAAAATTAAGTTTCTGTCATGTCCTGTTGGTGGAGCTTAGAATATGCTGATTGTATTCCTTGGAGAGGGGTAAAACTTCTCCCAAAAGGAGTACCCTGAGTATATCACTAAACTATACCTGATGGTGAGGCTCAATAGTTCTGGAGATTTTCATTGCTATTACTTCCTGATCTGGAGTGGTAACACCTGTTAGAATCCTATATATGGGTTAAATAAATCTGCTGTAAATAAGGACCATGTACAAAAAACCTCTTAAGAAACAACTACACAAAAAATATAAACATACAATGAATGTAACTCCATAACCTCCAAGTATGAAATAATCCTATCTTTGTTTTTACTAATGTTGAAATGATTTTCACGGTAAACTTGATTCTTGTGCAATTTTAAGTTTCTTTTTTTTTCTAATGAAAAATTTTCTTCAAAGGGAGTGAACTGGGTCTACCATTTTCAGCATAAAAAATACCAAAAGAAACATGAAGGATTTTTTTTCAGATTATTGCAAATATTGGCAAGTACTCTTGGAAAGGTTTGATATGGCTGGTGATGGAACGTGTATTTGATCTTTCAAACTCCTGTCTTCTGTTATGATGTTTTTGTGGTTTTTGCTCAAGAACTTCCAAAGAAATTGTAGAACTGTAGAGTTTAAGGGGCATAAGAAGGGTTCACTCATTGTTAGTGGTTATTGTTGGTTTTGTTGGGAGATTCTGAGGTTTACACCTGACTCCTTTTTCCTCTTCTTACCCCATTCACTTGTCTTCTTTTTGTCTGTGGAAGCTGTAAGAGAATTAAAGAAGAAGGAAAGAGATAAGGATACTTTTAGACTCAAACTTTATTTTAGGATCTATGACTATTCTGAGGTGGGAATTTTTTCCTGAACCAGTAGAAATAGTCATATTTCCCAGACAAGGTATTGAAGTATATTATTGAATCCTTTTCAGCAATTACAAGATTGAGGGTCTGTCATGTGTTCAGCAGGTATGTTTAGTAGTGGCTGTTACTAGTAGAAAATGCAACCTGCCACTAAGCCCTGGAACTAAGTGAACATGTGTGCTACCGACTAGCTGCTGAGAGAAATAGGTCCTTTCAGTCAAGGTAGTAGAAGCTTAAAGAGGAAGAATTTCTCTTTGGTACCAGGAATCCCTTCTTTTTAAGCATGCACCAATTTTGCTTCCTATCAGAGGCCTCCTAGGAAATTGTTCCTATTTGCATTTATTTTTTTAAATTTCTTTTGAATCCCCACAAGTTTATCCAACAAATAGGCAGAAAAATTAATGATTTTATTAAGAAAATATTACTTTTATTGTTCTAACCCTTGTTCATAACATTCTATGGTGATTTAAAGGTTTTAACTGTTAGAACCTGAGTGGCTAATATTCGTGTCATTACCAAGAAGTACATATATCTGGATAACCAAAATTCCAGCTTGGGAATCCCTATTTCTTCATCTCTATTGCTTATAGAATATAATTCAAATTTTTTTATGTTATATTATTACTTTTTAAAATATATTTTAATTTGCTTATAATATGGAGAAAAATGAACAATCAAGAAGTAAAATCATCTGTCATTTAACAGCTTGCAGAGCTACAGTTAGCAAAGGAGTGTACTAATTTTTGAACTACTACTTATTCATATTTTTGATCATAGAATTTCAATACTGTAGGGTTTGGTAATAAAAGTAATGTATTAAATAACATGGCATCATGTCTAATGTACTGGACTCCAGCCTTGAAATAAGCTATTATGTTCACTTTTACTAATACCCTAGGAAAAGGTATGAACACCCTTAACCCCCAAATTATGGTTTAAATAGTATCACTGCTGTCCTTATACAAGGATGGCTTTGACATTAAATAATCCAGGAAGGTTGATATGCTATTAAACAAAGAAATCAAACCAAATCATTAAATAACACATTGCAACATCAGTTTTTCAGCCAGAAATCCTGGTTCAAGAGCGCAAAGGTATGGAAGGCTAAGGGTTTTAAAGATTAAAGTTTTAGAAGCAGTCTTTTTTTAACAGAAAAATTCAACCCTGTACACTATAGAAAACTGTAAAATGTCGCAATAAAAGGGTTAACATCTGGATGAGTTAAAAAGTAAAGCCAGTCTGGAAAACATATAAGGAAATGCTTTACTTTTTTTTTTTTAGTTTTTCACTTTTAGATCTATTTTCCTATTTTATATTTAATTTGTACAATTTCATGTGAAATAGTTCAATTTAATTTTTTGTTTCTATTTGAGTTTTTTTCTCCTTTGGTTCAATGTTTATTTTTCAGTTTTGTAAAAATAGTTAAGAAACAAAATTAGAATTTTTAACAGCTGTGCACCACTTGTGAACGAAAGTACAAAAGAAGAAATGAATAAAATAAACAACTATAGATTAAAAAGAAGTCAATAGAATGTGTAAGCGATACAAAAAATAACAACAACATGAAAATTAAACCAAGTTGGAATTTCGAACCCTGTTTGTAATGTTAACTTATTGGCTCTGTTTTCTGCCACTTAAGTACAATATTAACACTGACTGTATAAAGCCAGAGCAAAACAGAACATTGGACTGTTCACTAGCAGCCTTCCCTGGGTCCCTTGCAATTTTGCCTGGGCCCCTAACAATTTCACCTGGGCTCAAAAAATTCAATCTTAACATGATCTAGTGCATACCCATGTTCATGATTTTACTTTCTCAGAAGTCAAATTTTATTTAAACTTCAATGACGATTAATAAAAATTTATTATTCGTTTTTCCTTGTCAAGTTTCTATCAATAAAAATCTAATTTGTCTATTATAATTTATATATATAATTTATATATATATATACATACACACACACACACACACACATATATATATATATATATATATATATATATATATATATATAAAGGAATTGCATCTGTTTTGGTATATGCATGTTGGCTTATAAATAAGAAAAGAGATGTCATTGAGGATTAAAATTGTGCATACACTTGAATACATTTATGTGAAGGAAAAGTACAAATTTAGTTTTTGATTTTTATTAATTAAATTATATAATTCAATTGTTAGAAATTAATTAATTTGTTGAATTCTTCACAGTTTTTCATAAGTACAGAAAAAAAAGGAACTCTTCATTTCTTACTAAGACCTGCCATGTTTAAATATCACATGGATTCCATTGGCCAAATTTGAATTTAATGCTTTTTTGGAAATTATTGTTTTGTAATTTAGTATTAATTGTAAAAAGAAATTTTTGATTTTTGGAGTACTAAAAAAATTATGGAAATCTAAACCAAAGGCTACCTTTTTTAAAATACTATTTTAAATGTAAACCAAAAATTGAAATTGTAATATGATAAATTTTAGATTTTTTATTCTTAGCTTCTTTTTATTGTAAGAACAAATTTTTAATTCTTAGGTTCTTTTTATTGAAGGACAGATTTTTACTTCTTAGCTTCTTTTTATTGCACCAACCTATAATGTTACATTTTTAGAGGGTAAAAAAGAAAAAAAGAACAAAAATTAAATGAATGTATTGTTTATCAATTATTCAAAAACTGATTTTTTAAACAAATACTTTTCATATTTCTTAGAACAAGATATATTAATTTTAAATCAGTGTAACTCAAAAACTTTTTTTGAAAAAAGAAATAAACAGTTTATAGAAAAAAATGAATACTTTACACTTGAATTAATACATGAATTTTCTCATCTGAAAATAAGTTGACATTTTTAATTCTTAGCTTTTTTTTATTGTTACATTTTTATAGGGTAAAAATAAAATAAATGAAATGAATATATTTTTAATAGTGTAACTTAACAGACAATTAAGAACAGCATTTAAATTTTTGTCATATTAAAAAAATCATTAGAAAAATAAAATTATAATAATGTATCAAACCACTCAGGGGTTTAGGATTACATTTTTAAAAATATCTTAGATGTAAACAAAAAGTTCCTAAAATAAAAGAATATTGTAATATGTGAATTCTTAGATTCTTTGATCATTGAATTTTTGTGGGTAAACAAAATTTAAAACTATGCTGCTTTTTCAAAAATTATGAACTAAAAGATTTTTTTGTAACTGAGCACTAATAGTAAAAAATAAAACTTTATTGGAGACCCTAAAATCCTTTTAGTTTAGCCATAGATGGTACTTCTCTGAGTACATTGGCCTAGGGGTTAGAGTGTTCGCCAATGGCCCGGGAGACCTGGGTTCAATCCCAGGTCGAGTCATACCAAAGACTCAAGAAAATGGTACTTGATGCCTCCTTGCTTAACACTCAGCATTATAAGGTACGGATCAAGGGTAAAGTAGAGCAATCCAGGGAAGGAGTAGCGCCCTCCCCTACACATTGGTGTAGTAGCTATCGAAAAGGGAGCCTTCGGGTTACCCTCGACTATGGTCGCCAACTTTACTTTTATATATATATATAGTATTCTTGGTCCAGTTAAACCGGAGTTGGGAGTAATTCCATCAGGACAAGAAATTATTCATGAATGAATATTTAAAATTTTCCTGGTAAAGAGCTCAATGTACCAATAATACAGAGCAATAAATTCTTTAAGAAAAAACAACAAAACTGGTCACATAGGATTATAAATTTATTTCAATCCTGTTACGCATTTTTTAAATTTCCAAAAACACGAAAAAAATTAACAGGACTTCTTCAGATAATTCTTTTCGTGTTTTTGGAAATTTCAAAAATGCGTAACAGGATTGAAATAAATTTATAATCCTATGTGACCGGTTTCGTTGTTTTTTCTTAAAGTATATATATATATATATATATATATATATATATATGTGTGTGTGTGTGTGTGTGTGTGTGTGTGTGTGTGTGTGTGTGTGCTAGCAGAAGTACCTAATCCATGACTGGACTAAAAGGATTTTAGGAACAAGAGTGAGTGAAATAGAAAGGAGAAAGAGAAGAGTAAGCAAAGAATATATATATATATATATATATATATATATATATATATATATAAAAAGATGAACAAAAGTTATAAGAAAAACAGGAATATTTCTTTTCTAATTACTTATTTTTTAAAATCTTTAATTGTTCTCACCTAGTTTCAACCTTTGGTCATCATCAGGAGAAAAGTTATTTTCTAAAATTTTTTTAAATGATTAAAAAAAAATAGATATGCTTTAAAAGAAGTGATGAAAAATGAATCAGTAACATACCATATCTCTTTGTTTAATGATAATTATTTTTTAGTATTCAAGTGTTTTTAGCTGCTTTTATATCTATCTATCTATCTATGTGTGTGTGTGTGTGTGTGTGTGTGTGTGTGTGTGTGTGTGTGTGTGTGTGTGTGTGCTTTTTGTTTGTAATTTATTTATTTTCATTGCTCCGGTCAGGTGAGTCCCATTTAGCATTTAACTGATGTGATTTATTTGTAAATTTTTTACATGAACCATTTTCACTATCATTATTCTATTATTAGTTTTATTTCCTCCTGATTAAGAACCCATGCCTAAAATAAACATGGGAAACCTTTTCATGGTTAAAGGCCCCATTTACATTTATTGCCTACAAATAAGATTGAACTAAATAAATTCTTAGAATGTTTACAACAAAATCTAAAGTTTAAGTCTTGTTAAATACCCCTGTCCCTAAAGTTTCAAAAGAGAATTGGGACCATAGATTAGCAATTTATAAGATACTGCTCAACAATCTCCCAAACCATAAGGTTAAAAATAGCTGACTAATTCACAAGGTTACTGTATTTATGCACTCTTGGTTTGAGTGTTTATTAACAGCCCTTGCTGTACTTTGATTCAAGTTTTAAAATCCATCAAAATTTTCTATTGAATTCAAATTTGTAAAACTTCATTATGAAAATAATCCAAGTAGATTTTTACGTACCAATATAGAACAAATGAAAGATTTTCAATATTATATGGATTGTATTTGGAAAGCACCTTTTGAGTAAGACAATCTTAGATGTGGGAGGGTGATATCCTGGCACATGGGGAAAAAGGTACATGGAACCAAAAGGTTGAGAACCATTACTCTAGGGGAACAAAAAAGTTAATCTCAACTGAGGATTCTACCTTTGTCCACAGACTTTTTAGTCAGGGTGTACTTATTTATGGCCAATATTGTACATTTAGTTATTCTTTGAATGAAACATAATTAGATTTGGTTTGCTTTATTTGTTTAATAGTATATCAACTCTTTATGGGTTATTTAATGCTGAAATTTGATTTATTTGTAAATTTTTGATTGTAATACTAACTATATTTTCAATATCCTATTGTATTTTTTCAATTGCACTTTTTGAAATTTGCTTATAATTATTTGTTGCCACACTGTTATATATGATTTCAAGTATTCCTATCTAATACAAATAGTTTGCACACACTTGTATGATTTCAAGTATTCCTATCTAATTCTTATAATTTATACAAAATTGTATGTTGTTTTTTGTTTAATGGTATATCAACCTTTATGGATTATTCAATGCCAAAGCCATCCTTGTAGAATAACAGCAGTGATATGATTTAATTGATAAATAAGGGGATAAGGGGGTTCATACCTTTCCCAATGTTATTACTCTGAAAAGGAATGTAATAGCATGTCTGGAGTTCAAACTCACTAAAATATCACAGTCTACTATGCTATAGGGACTTCTCCCTCACCATTATATGATTTCAAGTAACTATTCCTAATTAATAACAGTCATTTATTCCTTTCCCATGGTGACTATCTAACACCCACATGGTTACAATCTAACACCAATAATTTGCCCATTGACCTAGGAGACAGGGATTCAATCCCAAGTCAAGTTATACCAAAGACTCAAAAAATGGTACTTGATACCGCCTTGCTTAACACTCAGCATTATAAGGTACGAATCAAGGGTAAAGTGGAACAATCCAGGGAAAGGAGTAGTGCCCTCCCCTACCCTTCGGTGTTGTAGCTATTGAAAAGGGAACCTTTGAGTCCCCCTCGACTATGGTCGCCAACTTTACTTACTTATATGGTTCTTTGTATTCCTATCTAACACCAATAATTTGCCAGCAATATAGTTTCAAGTAACTAATAATAATTATAATCCTTCATAAACTATTATATTTTCAAGTAACTATTCTTAATACAAATTATTCAAGTATGGCTGTATGGTTTCTTATATTCCTATTCAATACTATTAATTTTCTGACAGATCTATTTGACCCATATATAGAACCCTAACAGATAATACCAAATATTTGGGGGGGGGGATTTATCTTTTATAATAACAATTAGTGTTTGTAACAGTAAGTCTGACATAAATTAATCATGTTTCATATCATGCCATGTTGGAATGATTGGTTAAATACATACTATCACTCTGAGTAGGAGTGAACCTGAGAGTAATAGCAATTAAAGGGTACTCCACACACCCCAGAACTCCAGAATTAGAGCCTCACCACCAGATGCAGTTTCATGTCATACCCAAAGCATGAAACATAATTACCCAATAAGGTTTCATATTTCCATTCCTTTAGCAAATCATAATATTAACTAGTTAACGATACCAACAAAATGTGTTGATTAGCAGTCTAATTGAAGTGTGCGTGGCTTATTGATTAAACAGCTCAATGACGGAATCAAACTGAAAAAAAAAAAAAAAAAAATAAAAAATAAAGAGAATGAAAGGCGAGAAATTTATCACCAGTCAGCTTGCAAGAATTTCAGATATGAAAACTTGATTTCAAGAAATGGTTGGCAGCATTTCAGATTTCTTTGACCTGATTATCACTTGTTTGATGGTCAGTCGCCAGTTTATAAATTTGAGTTTAGATAAAGGTGAGGATTTCAAATGATCATGTGCAAAATATACCCTTCTCATGCCAATTACTGCAAGATTTTTTGCTGGTTGCAATTGAGTACTTTTTATATCTTTGTAGTATAATGGTTACTTAGCTAGGTTAACCATATTTACCAACCCCTCCGCTCGGGCAAGATGTGACACAAGGTCAATTTTTAAGCGAAGTTTAACAGGTTTGAATTCAGAGTTTTCCTTCTCCTAGACTAGTTGCCTCACCAAGGCAGAAGAACCTAGTCTGCCCTACTATTTACCCATAGCTGGAGGGAGAATAATTGGATTCATACCATTCCCAAGGGTATTAGTGCTATGTGAAATGCAATCAGTCTGGTCAAGGATTTGAACTCGTGTCGCTGTGTTCATTTCCTATGACGATAACCATTACACCACGGGCACCTCCTTAGCTAGGTTAACAGACCATGGTTTTGATTATTATTCTCTCTGAGTGCCTCATACTTCTAGACTGGTGCCAAACTAATCAAAACTAACTCAATAATAACTGAGCACTTTCATATACTTGTAAAATCTGTGATATCAATTTATTTTATTTTTCTAAACAATATCTGTTTTGCAATCTTTGTTATCAATGAAAAACTTACATGAAACAGCCACAAATAGCTGTTGTTACTATAAAAAATGAAATCCATTTAACAGAAAATAGATTTATCAATTACTTTTTATACTATTTTATGCAGTTGATAAGAGAAATTTCTCAGTTTTGAAGAGAGATATTTAAAATTTTCAGTGAGTGACATTTAAAAAATTTATTGACTGAAATATTTTTTTGTCCAGATTGTTTGTCCTAAATAAGCAACGATTATTTTAATGCAGTTATGTTAAATCTCCAGTTGGAAGAACGAAGTTTGAGCCTAATTATTAATGTTTAATTAAATATGAATAATTATTTTGATCATGTTGCGTCTCCAGCATGGATCTCCCTGGCCCTCTCTCGCCACCCATCTCTATTGGCTATCACTTCCTGTAGGTCTTCAAGGCTAAATCCTGTTTTGGCACAGAGCTGTTGTATATAGGCTCTAACTGGCCGTCCTGCCTTTGCTCCATGTGAAGGGGTCCACAGGAGTATGTCACTTATGAGTTCGTTTGATAAAACAGATCAATTCTATCTTTTGAAGTTTGGAAATTTAAATTTTGTATGAGCAATTATATCTTGCACTAACATGGCTTCCCACTGATTATTGTTTATTGTTAAAGACACTGTTTTGATAAGAGTCCACTTTCTTCAAGAAGAAATTGTTTAATGTAAAAATCTTCTTGGTCTAATAAGTATATATTACAAATTTGGTAGCCTTACATCAAATTGGTTGGGTGTTTATAGAGGATAGACCAACAACTCTTTCAATTAGTAGCAGTAAACTTAATCTATTGTAGAACTACAATAATACGGCATCTAGTGAGAATCAAACTCACTACACTAATAGTGGTCAGCAAGATAGAATTATTCAGCAGCAGTTTATAATGGGGGCTATATGCATGTAGGTTCATCAATGTCCATAGCCTAAGAATAAAATGCATTCATTTTATACAACAATTATTTATTTTTCAATACAAAATCAATTTTAAGCATAGTATAGAGCTTAACATTTCTTTTCCTAAATTGGTTGCCATACCAAAACTAAAGATCCCAGTCTGCATTAATATTAACTCATAGCTTAGAGTAGAACAGATAGAGAATCATACCTCTCTCAAAAGCATTAGCATGAAATAAAATGCAAACAGCCCTTTCCAGGTATTAAGTTGACTCACTAAATTCTTTTCCTATGATTTTTAAAGTAAAAGTGAGTTCATGGGCACTCAAGTCAAGGAGCTGAGGGGAAGAGCAACTGCTTTTCAAATAAACAAAGGTGACAAATAAATCATCATCATCATCAAGTTGCACTGACAGCACAGATTTCCCTAATTCTCTCTCTCCCTCAGTCCCTATCATCTATTGCTCCCAGTAGGTCTTCCAAACTGTGTCCAGTGTCCACACAGAACTGATGTGAATAAGTTCTTGCTGGTTGGCCAACTCTGGCACATCTATGTGTAGGGGTCTATTCACGAATGTCACTAATGAGCTTGTCCTTGCTTCTCCAGCAGCATCCTATATGTCTTACTTAGATAGTTTTTGAGATGGGAGATAAGTGGCCATAGAGCTGCCGTTTTATGGAGGTTGCTTCCTGGGTTTGTTCAAAAGAGCATATATCATTCTTATGTAGTTCCCATCGAGCTTTTTCTCCATGTGTTTTGTTAGCATTTAAGTGGTGCATCCATACAGTAGTATTAACACTGTGGCAGCCAGGAAAAAAATTAAGTTTTATTTCTTCTGATTGATAACCTATCAATAATAGTCCATGCTTTTGCTAGGCATATGTTGACATCATTTTTAGCTGATGTGATATTGCTGCTGAGGTATAAAATAAATGTATGCTGGCATATATAACTGGAAACTATGGAAAGCATCATGTTTGATGTAAAGTTGGGTAGATGAATCCAAAGTTGGGTCAATAATAAGCTTCACTGGATGCTGAGCAGAAAAACCTCATAGGTAAACTGGAAGGATGAAATAGTTCAGTCAGAAAACTGCTGCTACAAGGGTGGAGTCTATGGATGAGGAAAAACAGCCAACAAAAGATTATCATGACTCTTATTCAAACCAGCAAATAGTCAACTGAAATTCTTGATATACAACCTTTGTCCTTATTAAATGTTTTTAGGAGTACAGAAAATAACCTGATGCTTTTGTTCAGCTGAAATTTGTTGTCAAGTTTGCTTGGATTTGGAAATCAAGCATTGGTCACACCTATCATCATGATCAATATAACAACAATCAAAATCACAAAGACAATAAAACAATATCTGTTATTTCTTCTCTTCTTAAGCTTGTCAAATATATAATCATTTGCATCTACACTGATAAATGTATATTTCATTTGAAATTGGTGCTTGTTTTTTTTAACAGTGTAAATATTTGGAGCAAAGCAACCCCACTGTCCCCACCCATTAAACAAAGAGTCTCCATATGCCAATGAGTAAGCTAAATTAAATTCCATTGATGTTAGGAAAAGAAATCACTTAATCACTCCTGTTAAACTTGGAATCCTTGTTTGTGACATCATTAAATTTCATTATATTTTTATCTTTAGCAAACCTATTCTTTCTAGGCTAAAGGCTTATTGATGACAGAAGAGATAGTAAAGATGAAAAGATAACTTTTAGTGATGAATCAGTTTTCTAAAACACTAGGCAATAAAAAAACAAAAAACAAATCCTTTTTGTGAGAATTAATTTTTATTTATAGCGGACTTTTTGTCCTCATCTTGGTAGTTTTGTGTTGTTTCTTCTTTCACTACGTTTCGACCAAATTTCACCTCTGGCCTTCTTCAGGTGATTTACTGCGACTATGGAAGACCAGATAAGAAGAACAAATAATTGAATTTATAAGACCAAAAAATCCATCCTTGATCGCCCTTCAGGGACCGTGGTGCAGCAGATAGAAGCGTTGAGTCTCTACGGTTCCAGGTGAGCATTGTCAGAAGATAGCAGTTTCAAATCCTACCCAAGCCGGCCAGAGGTTTACTTGGTCAAAAACGTAGTGTGATAGACAACAACTATGGAAGGCAGTAATTACTGGGGATACGGTTACAAGACTCAGCATTCCTATCCGAGGTCGCGGTAAATCATCTGAAGAAGGCCAGAGGTGAAATTTGGCTGAAACGTAGTGAAAGAAGAAACAACACAAAAACTACCAAGATGAGGACAAAAAGTCCGCAATAAAAAATTAATTCTCAGATTAAGAAGCCTCATCTCAAAATGATTCCAATTAAAGACAATTACAAAAAATCCTTTTTGTCTGCTAACCAAATCTAGTATTATACTGACATTATCAAAGCATGTCAGTCCTTTTTAAAGATATGCCCATAACTATATAAGGTATGATAAAAATATTAAAAAATAAAACTTTAGATCTTTTTAACTTTAAAATTTTGATTTAAGATGATAAGGTGTTCACAGCTGAGCAACTTATATAATAAAATGTTGATGTCTAGATATCCAGATTGTTGTTTAAATGTCTAAACAAAGTCTAGGCAAGTCAAGGCCAATACCCTGTACTATTTGATCAGCAGTGTCAGTACTTTTTGATCAGAAGTTTTTTTCTGAAACACAAGATTGTGCAAGCACAGCACCCTCTATATTTACCCGACCAAGCTCTGTGCAACTTTTTCTTCTTTCCTAAGCTCAATATTCATCTCAAGTTTAAGACTTGAGAACAACGAGGACATTGAAAGAAATATGATGATGCAGCTTTATACCATATTTAAAGAAATGTCCTTGACAAACACAAAACTCGCTAGAATAAATGTGTGTATTTATCCAACTCCTTTACCACAGGCAAGATGTGACAGAAGATCAATTTTTTTAAGCATAGTACAGCTAGTTTGAATTCAGGTTTCATTCTCTTAGATTGATTGCTATATCAAAGCTAAAGAGTCCAGTCTGGCCATAGTGATGAGGAAAAAAGATGGATTCATGCCTTTCCCAGGATTATTAGCATGAAGATCATTTGCAAACAGCCTCATCCAGGATTTGAACTTGGCTTGCCAAGTCCATTTTCTTATCCCCACCAACTGAGCTATAGGTTAAATAGCACTACTATTGTTCTTCTATAAGGATGACTTTGCCATCAAATAAGCCATAAAAGTTGCTATATCATTAAACAAAGAAACCAAAACCAAAGTCTATTTCCTATGACACCACATGCACCTTTTCAAACAATGGAAAACTTGCAAGAATAAGTGTATTGAATGCCAAGAGAATATTTTGAAGAAAATCGATGTTCATTTCTGGTTGGTTGGTTGTGTTTTACTGTATATCAACCCTTGTAGATCATTTAATGCCAAATTTTGTTTATAGGTATATATTAAATATATATTATTTGTAAATAGATTGTTTGTTGGTAATTTTTAAATGAGCCAGAACTTATTTGTTTGCACACAGTTAAATGGTTTCAAGTATTGCTATCTAACATCAATAGTTTGATTTGCAGAGTTAAATGGTTTCAAGTATTGCAATGTAACACTAGTAATTCTATTTAACATTATTTATTTGTTTGTACACAAATGGTTTCATGTATAGAAAATGATTAAATATTTCTATTTGACCCTAACAGGTACTACCAATCCAAGTAAGAGTAAACTTAGGAGTAATGGCAATGAAAAGGTACTTCAGATTTCCCAAAGCTCCAAAACTGAAGTCTCACCATCAGATGGTGTAGTGTCATATCCAGGAAACATTTTGCTCTTCTGGAGAGAAGTAGTTGGTGCATTCTACTGCTCCAGCTAACTGGGGTTGTCTAGAAAAATACAGCTTCTCAATACTCACATACACACACACTCACATACACATGTACACATACACACATATATCTATAAATGTTTATGGCTATATCAGGTCATCTCTGAAATAATATTCAAATTAGAGTCATAAAAAATTTCAAAAATTTGTTTAATTAGAATTTGATCATTGATATATCTTCCATGATTATTCAAAACATCCTTCCAATGATTTGCCCAGTTTGCTGGAGCTATAGAATACACCGATTGCACCTCTGCAGAGGAGTACCCCCGCCCCAATGAGTGTCCTGGATATGATACAAAATAATCAGATGGTGTGGTTCCAGTAATGCTAGAGCTTTAGGGAATGCAGAGTACCTCTTCATTGCCATTGCTCCCAAATCCACTCTGGCCCAGAGTGGTAGCACCTGATAGGGTCCTATCAGTGATTCAAATAGAACTAAACAGCATACTTATGTAAAACTGAATTTTTTGAAATAGAACTGTTTTTGACATTGAAACTGTACTTACACTAAACTGAATTGTTTGAAGTAGAACTGTTTTGACATTTAACTATGTGTGGACAAAAACTTATACTAAACTGATTTGTTTAAATTAGAACTGTTTGACTAAACTGAATAGCTTGAAATAGAAATGTTTTTGACAATTAAACTCTGTACTCATACTAAACTGAATTGTTTGAAATAGAACTGATTATTTGTATAAAAATAGATTTGGCATTAAATAACCTACAAAGGTTGATATGCCATAAAACCCTAACAACCAACCTTCCAATGATCTTCATAATTCTGTTTTTTTGAAAGCATTTTGGATGGAGGAAAAAGAAGCAGCATTTTTCACCTGTTCATAGATTTTCTATTACAATGGTTCTGTAAACTCAGGAATAGTTAGTAATCAGATGAAGCAAGTTCTGGAGAATAAGAAGGGTGAAGTCTTTTTTTTCTCACAATCAAAGTCCTTATCTTTTCAAATGTGATGTTTTTGCATAAGGCAATGAATTATTGTGATGATGGAATTCCTAGGTTTATTTTCATTCAAAGTCATGTTTCAATGCTCTTACTGCAGTCTAAATATCTGCCGTAATCATAACATTGACTGGACTCAAATCAAAGTGGACTACAAAAATGCAATTTTACCAAACATTTCTTGGATAAAGGTCTATTTTGATCCGTGCTTTCAGCATTGTTAGCATTTCTTTATATTCTTTATGTATATATAGATATTTCCTTACCAGACACTTATCCGTTGCAAAATAGTGAGATGCATTCATAAAAGAGCAGATGTCCACCCTTGTTTTGAGACTTGCCAATATACTAGGGTGAATCAAAAGTTTTAAACTATCTGGTGAGTATACTGTGATCAACTGTACTTTCACCTTTCACACAATAAATATCTCTGGTTGCTTCCATGGTCTATATGGTCCAGTTCAAACTCA
The DNA here is from genome assembly GCA_963585895.1 of Sepioteuthis lessoniana. Taxonomy (NCBI): domain Eukaryota; kingdom Metazoa; phylum Mollusca; class Cephalopoda; order Myopsida; family Loliginidae; genus Sepioteuthis; species Sepioteuthis lessoniana. The sequence goes on from OY757935.1 coordinate 33,777,788, forward strand.
TAAAGCACAAGTTCCCAAATTGAATTAAGTGCATGTTCATCCATGTGGCTTTCCGATCACACATGGACTGATGCCATGCACAACATGCCAGAGTAACAATTAACATGACACTACCAATATAATAGCTTGAACTTCTTTGGTCATGTGATATATATCCCACAAACTAGCACATACCAAAAGTTTGCAAAACTTTTAACGCTCCACAGTAAAATCATGGGGAACCAATTCTTCAAGTTGTTGCAGATGGTTGTGAACCATAGAGTTGCTTGGATTCAGATTTCAAGGTAATTCTTGAACTGTAACAACATTATTTCTCTCAAGTTCTGATAAAAGCAGGTCATCATTAAACACAACAGGATAAGCTATTCATGGTGCATGTCTTTGATGAAGTTAATTTTTCTAAACCTTTAAAACTAATTTTTGACCCAAATATTTTAAAGAATCTTTTCATAAGCACCATGAATATTTCAAAATGATTCTGCAGAATTATTATTATTTCTAAACACCATGAACACGTATATATTTAGGAGGTTCAAGTGCTTAGCTATGTCCATTGATCATACTGTGACAAAATAACTTTCTTATTTAAAACTGGATGAATATATACTTGTATGTATTGTTATCATTTAGAAGTGCCAAAATATTGTTCAGTCTATTGATGTAAGACATTACTTATGGAATGATCTGATATGGGAAAAAAAACAGTATGGAAAATCAAATTGTCATGTTTTGTTACAAGGATAGCTTTTTCAGAAATGAATTTTTTCTCAAAAATGAAGTTTACACATGATAAGGAAGAGAGGAGTGTGCTACTTTTTTTTTTTTTAATATCTATATCAGTTAAGTTTTGGACCTTATTTATATGAATTATTTTGTTATTTAAAATAATGCATACAATTATGGTAAATATTTTTTGATATTCTGCATCAGTTAAGTTTTGGACCTTATTTATATGAATTGTTTTGTCTAATTTTTTTGTCATTTATGTCTTTTAGCATCCCATATTCTGTGACTATTTATTTTGTGAGAAATTCAAATTTCAATGTAATCCTGACTCTTGAAATTTGACCTTCTTGGGGCACAGCAATTGCTTTTTTTTACAGCATGTGAAGGAACTATATATATATATATATATATATATATATATATATATATATATATATATACAGACTCCTAGATGATTATTGTGTTGTAACGGCAAATGACACTTTTTGTTACAGAATCAGAAAGAATATCTTATTTTATTTAGTGTTCTGCTTGCCAGCATGTGAGCACTGTTGTTTTACTTATATATGTTTTAATTTCAATATTTGTTTTTTGTACATTGTTTTCTTCTTTTGTTGTTAAACACACACACACACACACACACACACACACACACACACACACACACACACACACACACACACACATATATATATATATATATATATATATACTCCCACGCACATATATATATATATATATATATATATATATATACATGGTGTGAATATGTATATTGTTTTTTTTAAATATATACATATATATATATATATATATATATATATATATATATATACATACATACATATATATATATATATATATATATATATATATATATATATATATTTCATTTTTATTTTTTATTTTTTTCATCATACAACGTGTGAAAGCATGTGTGATACCCTGCCCTCATCAACCGCCAACCAGGGTGATAATACAGTTTCGGTAGCTCAAGGCAGAATATATATTGTTTTTTTTAGAATATATATATATATATGTATATATATATATATATATATATATATATATATATATATATATATATATGTAACCTCTCTGATAATGTAAAATGGGAATGCTTCCAAGCTGTGTCAGTACTACTCTATGATTGCACCACCAGGATTTTAATGAAGTACTTGAAAAACCTTGATGGAAACTGAACAAGGATGTTGCCTGCTTTTTGGAACAAATTCTAGAACCAGCACTTCATAAAATAGTAACTGTATGCCCACTTTCTTCCTGTCTTACAAACCATCATAGTTAGACAAACAAGACATGCTGGGCACTGCTGGAAAAGCAGTGAAGAATAAGCAAAGTTCCCTAGTGGGCTCGCACACATGGACTCACCCGATTTAGCTGACCAGCAAAGACATATTCATCAGCTCTATGCAGACACTGGATGTCATCTAGAGAACCTACAAAGAGCAATGGACAATGGGACAGATGGCAAGAGAAACTTAATGGAATTTGTACTATGATGATCGTAAGTAATGAATCAAGAAAAATTATATATGGAAAAACAATCATTTAAGAATTTTGGATTGAATAAAGAAAGTGCTCAGAGGCTGACAAGCAGAGCAGTATATAAACTAAAATAATCATTTACTTCACATTCACTTGCTCAGCTGTTTCTTGCAGTTTAATGCCTTTTTTAACAAAAATACTATTATTAAACAGGAATTTTTGAAAAGCAGCAATTTTTTGAAAAAATTTATTCCTCCTAAAAACTTCTGTCAGATGATTGCATTTTTGTTTTTAAAAAGACAAACTTATTAAACTGGTTATAGTTTGTATATACTGTTGTATATAAACTGGTTGGTTGGTTGGGTTTTATGGCATATCAACCTTAGTAGATTATTTAATGCCAAATCCATTTTTATTCAAATAATCAGCTCTATATCAAACAATTCAGTCTAGCATACAAAACAGTTTCATTTCAAACACTTCAGTTTAGCATAAGTACACAGTTTAAGTGTCAAAATCATTTCTATTTCAAGCTATTCAGTTTAGTCAAATAGTTCTAATTCAACCAATTCAGTTTAGTATAAGTATAGATTAGGTATACACACAGTTAAATGTCAAAAACAGTTCTATTTCAAACAATTCAGTTTAGCATAAGTATGCAGTTTAGTTCTATTTAACCCATAGATAGGGCCCTATCAGGTGCTACCACTCCTGGTCAGAGTGGACCTGGGAGTAATGGCATGAGATTGTTTAGTGTCATATCTAGGACACTTGTTAGGGGGGGGGGTCTTAGCCCTCTGCAGAGGTGCAGTCGGTGTATTCTATACCTCCAGCTGACTGGGCAATATATAAACTGGTCCTCCCATACATACATACGTACATACATACATATATGTATGTATATAGGGTAGTTCAAAAGTTATTTGCCATTTTAAAAATAGACATCTTTTGAGTAAAAAAGAATAAAGAAATTTTTCTTCTAATTATGTTTATTTTGGGTCTTGGAAATTATTTTGAACTAATTATGAAATACAATATTCGTCAAATAAAATAGTTTATAAATTTAAAATTTTTTTTAATGGTAAATGCATTATCCTATATATTTGTAAAGAGAGAGAGAGAGATAGCGAGAGAGAGAGAGAGAGAGAGAGAGAGATTGAATATAGTACAGTGAACATTTTTTCAAATCTAGGTAAAAATATCATGCTATGGTTTTATTGTTCCACTCTACTTATTCAGATCTACCTATACTCATATAGGCTATAATTTCTCTATCTTTAAAATCATTTTTTTACAATTTGTTTAGATTATTGTACATAATAGATCAAAAGACTCAGATTTTGGCAATTTTATTAATTTGCTGTAGCGAGTTATAAAAATCTATTTTAAGAAAATATCAATATTTTAATAAAATATAGCTGTATTAACCTACTTATTAAAAGCTTCAAGATTTAATTACATTTTAAGTTGATTTATATAATCTCTAATGAATGATTTTATCTTAACAGAAAATACTATCCCAAATAAAACTTTAGTCATGAACATAAAGATGAAACTAAAACATTTGTAAGTCAATGAAAATGTTAATATTAGTTTAAGATTAATACTGAAAAGCAAAATCTAACCTATTTATGAAAATAAATAATTGATTTTGGAAAAGAAATTAATGAGTAAAACATTTGGTGTCTACATAAACAAAATATAAAATCAGGCTATTAAGTAATAAGACTGATTGGGCAAAAAATAATCATCGACTTTATGACCAATCAATTTTATCTCCCTCAAAATATTTCATTGTTCCAACACACGGAAAGAGTAAGCAGTCTTTAACTACCACTGCCTTCAGTTAGTCACAGCCTATTGCCTGTTCACAACAGTTCCCAGAGGGCAACCATGGAACAAGTTTTTGATTTTTAGGAATGTCACAAAGATTTACATCAGGAGAGTAAAGAGGCAGTAGTATCACAGAATTATATTTTTGGCCAAAAACTCATTGACAAAGAGAGTGTCTAGAAAGTAATAGGACTGATTTTTATTTTTGGATAGAAAGCCTTGATCAGTAATCAGCTGATTAATTTTAATACTTCAACAATCATTCTTACTTTGAAATATCAATCAAATCTGATGGCAGTCTAGAATATTTTGGCATTTTTGTGAAATGACCAGTTGACCAAAACAGGTTTATTTTTCTCTGTCCCTAAGCCATCTGAAATGTCTTATGCCACCTAAAAAACCTGTATCCAGGAAAGAAATTGATTTTCCTTTGCCTATGTTAACTTGTTAAATTGTTTCTATCACATTGTACTTGATACAGAATTTGAAATTGTTTTCGAAATCTGTGACAAACTTAACTAAACACATTCATAATAGTCCAAAATTATTTAGCTAAACATGAATTTTGAGAGACAAATACTGAATGTTTTCATATGTGTTCATTGATCAATTGATTTTCAATCAGGACAACCAACCTGAAAGATAAAAAAATCATTTTCATTACTTTCTGGACCAACTTTGTAGCTTTGAAAGTTAGATGATACACATAAATTTTTACATCAGAAAAAAATCAAGCTGAAAATTTAGCAATAAATAACCTGACCTTCAGAAAGGAGAACTGTAAATCTGATAAAAATTATTAGTTCACTGCTACTTGAACAATACAAATTGAAGTTGTAACTACCTACCTATAACAAAACTGATTTTATTTAGTAAGGAGATGGTTGTAAAAAAGCTGTAATAAAATTATAGGTTTGATTGTAGCACAGTTCAGACAGGATATAATTAAGATAACTTTTGACTTACTATTAACACACATATTCTTAGTCTGACTCTCAAAAGCCACACAATGTTACTAAATAATATTTGATTAGGAGAAATTAAGTCATGTATAAGGGACAAAAGGTCATTTTTTTCAAACTTTGTACAGTTCCCTGATAGATTTAATGTGCTTATGGCAAATATAAGATCAGAGAAAATCATGAAAGGAGGAGACTTACCTAAATATTTTATTAAAGAATATAATAAACTTTCAATATTCGTTTTGTTTTTCCAATGAACAAAACATTCTCAATATATTTCTGTTTTATATAACATTAAAATAGCACAAAATAGATTTACAGTATTACGTATAAATAAATGACTATGTGCCAGATTAAGCTTTGTAAATACGATATTACCCATAAATAAATACCCCTCTGACAATTTTTTATAAAAAATTTTCTTCAAAACTAAAGATACCAGAATTTTATTTTTCTTGCAGAACATTATGGAATCAAAACGGATATTATTAGGTATTACTTATTACTAAACTCTGAGCCTTGAAACTCCCAAAATAAAGATAAAATTGCTACTTCTCTATGACCAAAATATTTTTTTATGAATATTCATAAAAAAATATTTTGGTTATAGAGAAGTAGCAATTTCATCTTTATTTTGGGAGGGATGTACTTATTTTTGGACTGATATATAATTATATCTTTGGCTATAGAGTTTTAACACAGTGGAGTTTGGTTATAGATAACATCAAATAATATCCATTTTGATTGTTTAATGTTCAGCTAGAAATGATAAAATCTTGTTATCTTTGGTTTAAAAGAAAAGTAACTTTATATAAAAAATTGTTTGGTGGTGTACTTATTTATGGGCAATATTGTATGTATTCATATAACATCTTATTTATTCGCTTGTTTAATTTTGGTGTCAAAAAAATAACCATGACATTTAAGTTTTAGATATTTTAGGAATGTAATTCAATTGATAAATTTATAAATAATCTGCTTGTTAAAGTAATTTGATAAAGAATAAAATTATCTGCTAGTTAGAATAAATTCAAGACATATATAAATAATGAAATCATATTCTTCAAGTTGAAAATAGAAGATTCTATTCTAATATGTCATCAGAATTTTACATATTACATATGAACAATTATCGGCTTTTATTAACAACTTTAATATGATGCATATTTCTGTTTTTGTGATGTCATTGGTACAGTCCATTACAGGAAAATAGGCAATTTGGAGAAAAGAAAAGTCTTACACACACACACACACACACACACACACACACACACACACACACACACACACACTCATAGATATATATAGATATATAGATATCCAAGGTATGTTCAAATATAATTGAGATTGAAGCTGTATTTACCAAGTCAGAAATCAACAATGAAGAAAACATTAATTTTATTGAAAACAATCTCCTTGGCATTCCACATGCTTTTCCATATATATATATATATATATTATAAGTAAGACATTTTTTTATATATAAAATATTAACATATGCATATTTTATATAGGAATTATCAGTTTCAATCTCTCTCTCTCTCTCTCTCTATATATATATATATATATATATATCTTTAAGAAAAAACAAAGACCAGTTAATTTAGGATTATAAATTAATTTCCATCCTGTTTTTCAGTTTCTGGTGTAAACCAAAAACACGAATAAAAATATAACAGGACTTCTTCAGATCCAATGGATAAATATTGCTCCTAAATAGTTGAGCTCTCCTTGGAAAATTCCAAAAGAACCATATAAATTTATAATCCTAGATTAACCGGTCTTTGGTTTTTTCTTAAAGAAATATTGCTCTGTAAAAAAATTACATTGAGCTCTCCACCAGAAAAATTTAAATGTTCAGCTCCTGAATGATTTTCTTGTCCTGAAGGAATTACTCCCAACTCTGGTTTAATTGGACCTATATATATATATATATATATATATATATATATATATATATATATATATATATATATGTATATATATATATATATATGCATTTTTTATAGATATATAAGGGTTGGTTGAAAAGTTCATATGATGGCATCAAATCTACTGTTGATGACTTTTTTAGTCAATAGGATCCAAGCACTGCAACGTTGATGGAAGATGTGTGTGAACCACAAGGAGGACTATGTTGAAAAATAAACCTCATTTTAATTACATTCCATGAGAGTAACTTAGTCGAACTATGAACTTTTCATCTGACCTTCATAAATATATCTATCTTTTCTTACCTATAATAAAAATGATAATAATTAATTTGACCATTCAAACAAGTAGTATATGTATAACCCAGAATCCATCCTGGAAAATTAGACACACAAAATTCTCTGGGATTTTGAGATACAAACAGATCACCTAATTTTAGCCAAATGACCAGATCTAGTGATAGTCGACAAAAAAAAAGAGAACCTGCCAAAAAGTGGACTTTGCCATTCTGGCAGACCACTGATTAAAATTAAAAGAAAGCAAAAAGAGAGATGAATATCTTGACTTTGCTAGAGAACTAAAAAAAATATGGAACACCAAGGTGATAGTGATACCATTTGTAATTGGCACTTTTGGAACAATCCACAAAGGATTGGTAAAGGGCCTTGGAAATAAGAGGACAAGTGAAGACCATTCAGACAACAGCATTATTAAGATTGGCCAGAATACTGAGAAGAGTTCTAGAGACTTGAGGAGACTTGCTGTCTCTCAAACTCTAGTGGAAAACCACCAGCTAATACTAGTGTAAAAAAACTCTCAAAGGAGTAATAATAAAAGGAGATCTAAAAAAGTTATGAAACATGAGAGTAATGGTGATAGCAATTGTAGTTGGTGTGCTTGCAATGATCCCCAAAAGCTTGAAAAGGGGGTAGGAAGAATTAGAAATTGGAGATCATCCAAATCACAGCATTGTTAAGATCAACCAGAATACTCAGCAGAGTCCTGGAGACTTGAAGGGACTTGCTGTCACTCAGGCTCCAGTGAAAGACCATCAGCTAATGTTGATGTGAAAAACTCACAAGGAATAATAATAATAATAATAATAATAATAATAATAATAATAATAATAATATCATCATCATCATCATCATCATCATCAAAAGTGAGAAAATATATATATACGTAGTTGTTTAATATATTTAAATCTGTGTATATATTTTATGGGTGTGCCAGTAGTCTTCATTATTCTTATATAATTACATCTACCATCAATGCACTATGAATCGTTAGACTTAATCAATGTTCTTTCTGTGAAATAATTTGTTCTCTAAGGCACAATTAATAATTGCTCTCTTTTTCAACCAAAGAAATACAATTCTTATTTTTTTTATTGAGCATTCTTTCTACCCACCAACCGCATCCTGATCTTTAGGTTTAATATAACAGACAGGAATTGTAAGAATTAATAATGATATACTTTTATAAATATCTAGATATTTATTTGCAATAGAAGTACATGTTTTAGATAAAATTATATAAAGCACACATGTATACAAACATTTGCATATACACATAAACATACTAAAATACATATGTATAGATAAACATGAATCTAAGTGATATATAACGATGTAACATGTGAGTGTGGGGGGTGGGTACTAAGTGCTATATGAAAGTTCAGTGAATTTGAACGATATTCACAAATGTGAGATTGTAGTAGATATGCCCAAGGCAATTTATGCTTTAAGGAAAAAGAAGCTTAGTAAATATCAATATATATATATATATATATATATATGTGTGTGTGTGTGTGTGTGTCTGTCTGTCTGTCTGTGTATAAATATATATGACACATGACTCAGGGTTTCATGAAATCAGGTAGGCTATTTTTAACCACCAGATATCTTATATGATAGACTCTCCGATTCATATATATATATATATATATATATATATATATATATACTGAGAGAAAATACTGGGGGTGTCCGCCTGGTGTAATGGTTAAAGCGATGGACTGCGGAATCGTAGTACGCGAGTTCGTACTCCAGTCGCGCTATTACGTTCACTTTCGGGTAAATACACTTGGGAAAGGTATGAACCCCCTTATCCTCCCAGCTATGGGTTAAATAGTACCACTACTGTTCTTCTAGGAGAATGGCTTTGGCATTAAATAACCTAAAAAGAGTTGATATGCCATTAAACAAAGAAAGAAAGGATGAGAGAAAATAAAATGGAAACACTTGTGCTTTTGTTCATGCTAGATTAATTGTACAATTACAGTTAATTTACAATTAAAGCATTTGTTATTCATAGATCATAAAGGTTAAACTTCAAAAAGTCTGTTCAATACAGAGATGGGTGACTGCTTAGTAACAGAAGATTCAATAAGCAGTATGTGTCGGATAAAATACCAAGATTAAATTCACAGGTGATATTGCTGGATTACAATAAATGATCATGTATAATGATCAGTTCATGAACAGATTAAAAATATGTGGTGTTTTGACAGTATTCATAATCCACATTAATACACTGTATATACTTTCTGGGCATTAGAATAGGCTTGTACTCTTGTATACAGATACCATTTGCATGAATATATTGAATCCTTGTTAAAATCTGTATATATATATATATATATATATATATATACAGAATAACCAACCCCATCTATGATTAAAAAAAAGCAAAAAACACTCTAGATGAATATAAATAAAACTCACAGCAACAAACACTCAAACACAACCCCAAAGATGACCAGCAAAATGGTTGAAAGTACTTGGCTTTGTATAGGATACTTTCTTCCCCATCTTGACCCGGACATAAATAAAATGGCAAGAAGACTCAAAAGTCTTCACTTAATTTTGGAAAGGAAACAATCTGTGGTCTTCAACAGAAGATGTTTATATATATATATATATATATATATATATATATATATATATATATGAATTTTTATTATTTATTTATTATATATGAATTTTGTGAAATCTTATATATATATATATATATATATATATATATATATATATATATATATAAGATTTCGCAAAATTCATGTCTTTGTTTAAATCAGCTTATCTGTCTTGTTTGTTTTTTTATCGGTCTCTTTTTCAAGGAATATAATATTTTTTTTAATTAGAACAAATTTATTATTCATTTTACTGGTCAACAACATACTTGATTTCACATTATATTATTATAACCTAAAAATATACAAATGGAAAAATTTGAAAAAGAAAGAAATTACCAAAAAAAAACATTATTGGAATTATTCCTAATCTTTAGATACTTAAATCATCCATCACTACTTACAGGCAGATAGTCAATTCAAAAATACTTCATCAGATAATTTCAAGAAGAAATTGGATAAAATATAAAAATCAAATAAAATGATTTTCTTATTCAAATCATTACTTATCATGACATATTATTCAAATCATTACTTATCATGACATATTACACAGTTGATTATTTTGATTGTTATTGACTAATGTTGGATACATAATTATGGATAATCCTAATTTGTTGTCAACTTTGGCACAAACTGCATTTTAAGAGTACCCAGCAAAAATCATTCTCATTCATAATCAAGCAGTCCAGCAATTGAATAGTGCTCAAGTTCCCAAAGGTCCAAAAAGCCTAGATAGCAAAACTTGCAATTTTTAAAGGGCTTCAAATGAATCACTATATTGTGCTTTAAAGCAATAAATTCCTTTGCTTCTATTGCTTTCTCAGTAGAATTTTAAAACAATAATACAAACTTTAAATGCAATAGTGAAAAAGGAATTCTTCCAAAATACAAAGTAAAGCAATTAATAATCTAAGTAGAATACCCTATTTAAGCAGATTCACAGGTGTTACAAAAAATATTCTTTGAGGAAAATGACAAGGTCTAAAAATAAGGCATTAATGTGAAACTACTTGACAGCTTCCTTTGTCCTAAAATCAGGATTGATTGTCCTTGAATCTGAATAAAACTAAACTTATTCTTTATAGGAATCATAAAGTATGCAAATAAATAAAGTCAAAGTAATGATACATAATACTGAATGAGTATATGAAAATAAATTTCTATGTGTGATATTGGTCTACAAAACCTGCTGGAAATCTTATATATATATATATATATATATATATATATATATATATATATATATATGTATGTACATATTTACATGTTTCATATTTCCATCTGAAGATTATCTAAAACACAAGAAACTTAAAGTAATGAACTTATTATATTCATAATTTTAGTATTCATAGGTTTTATACCTGCTCGGCCATAATTACATTAAGCTCTATTTTTATGCAAAAAGTTTTATTTGCAGTTCTTCAATCACTATATATATATATATATATATATATATATAGAGAGAGAGAGAGAGAGAGAGAATAAGATTGTAACACTTGTATTTTATTTTACTCCTGATTAAATGTACTGGTGGCTTTCAGTAAAATTACAATTAAAGCATTAGTTTAAGCTAGAACATCAAGGTTAAGCATCAATAAGCCACTTCAGTACACAGATGGGTGATGACTTAGTAACAGAAGATACAGAAAGCAATATGTTTCAAATGAATGAAAGCTACTAAATTACAAGATTAAATATATTTGATAGCAAAATTATTTAGAAACATTGCTTTTCTGAGTAAAACAAGACACATTTCAATTCATAAAGTTTTGTACGCACTATATTGTTAACTTGTTCTACCATATCTGATGAACTGTATGGCAGTATAGGGCAATGCCTACAAAAGTACTTTACAGTCATTATGTATACTGCTGAAAAGGTTCATAAGGATTGTTATATCTTAAAATTTATGGATCTGGTAAAACTCAAAATATATTCAAAACATATTACAAATGATATACTGAGCAAGAAATCATTTACTTCTTGGTAACACCAAAAATTGTTCCTGAACAAAGAGTGACAAGTATAACTTAAGAGGTAAATTAAATCTAAAATAATGTTGTGCTCATAATACTCTAAAAAGTATATGAATTCTAATTTATGTATTAGTGGAATGGTTTGGATGAAGTAATTAAAGAAAGTAAAAATATTAAACAGTTTTTAAAAATGTACAAAAGCAGTGCTTGCCAATGATGATGTTTTTTTTGTTTGCTTTTTATAAGAATTATATATATATATATATATATATATATATATATATATATATATATTCTTTTTTTTATGTTTTCTTGTGATTGTACGAGTATATGACCAAAAAATGGGATAGGATTAGGTAAGTTTCTTCCGATTCCTTTTCTGAAGGAAGGAAGGAAAGAAGGAAGGAATAGGAAAGAATGACGAATGAAGGAATAAGAAAAATGAAGGATTTCAAAACATTCTGCTATGCAGACACAAGCAGTGGTTTCACTTGTCTAAATGATCAAAGTAGACAAAGACTTAGTGCTTTCTCTTATGAAAAGTGTGGATGTTGTAGCAAGCACTTCTGACCTAATATCAGTTTGTAAATATTTACTAACTGGCTCTGAAATCCTTGTTTCTTTATTTTTATATTTACTTCAGGTAAGTTAATTCATCATCCCTTATTCTGTCTCTTAATTTGTAAGTACCAAGTTTGTTGCTGATATTTTTATACATTAGTAGTATCAATGATATATTTCATCCATTTCTATTTTTGGCAAAGAATTATAATTAATATTATCGTTCATTTTGACAATATACAACTAACATATACAACTAGGCTTCCCTAAGGCAGAAATGGATGTGTGTTCAAGTTTTACAAAAAGCTGATTCTTTACTATTGTCTCTGATATGCATTGTTACAGAAATGATGATCCAAGTAAATGACAATTTTTTAAAAATGAATTAACGTTAAAAGAGAAAAGATTTAGAAACAAAGGTCTGATTAAGAGTGTAGATATCTGTATAGAATGGATGATTGGGTGGGATGACTTAAACCCTTTTTTGCCAAAGGTTTTAGATCCTTATCATTCTCCCCACCATCTGTTCAAAACAATCTATAAATAGCGGCATAGCTAGACATGGATCAGGGGAGTGATAATTCTCTAGGGACTCATTCTTCTAGAGGAGTGCCTTTTCAATATTTTTATATTCTTTACAGGAACTAAATCAAATAATGATATCATAGTCTTCTCATTCATACTGGACAATCCCATGGAGTTTATTCATTTTCATATCTCAAGTAACAATCCTAGATACAGGGAAATTTGAATGACACTAGTTCTGAAACAGGAAATTTAGGCATCATCATATATTTTCAACAAAAACATATCTTTAAAATGTAGAAATTTTGGTAAGGAACTGGTGATCCTGTTTCACCGATCAGCAGCAGCCCCCTGGGGTCACATGGTGTCCATTATAAAAAAGAGCCCCACAGGAGATTCTCTCTCTTTTGGTTCCACTACCAACAACTGTTAGCATCAGGTCCATCGTAGCACCCCCTTGATGGCATACTTTTGGTACCTTCCACCACCGGGGACCCAAGAGTGACGAACGCACGTGCTAAGTTAAAAGGAACAGGACACACACAGTTAAGTTCCAGCAGGCATTTTATCTGCAAACCACCTACTTCACTACTTTACCTACCTACCCACTTTACCTACTTTACCTTCAACCACCTTCACAAGACCTTTACAAAACCTTACAACCTTCACAACAAACCTTACTTCATATTACACCTTGAACTCTTCCTTGAACTCTCTTTGTGAACTCTTCCAATTTGTTGTTTATTCCATTTGGTGTAAAATCCTGTTTATTGTTGTTGTTGTTGAATATAAATTTTGTTGCATGTATAAGTCGTTCGTCCCTTTCTTCAAAAGCTCTCACCCAAATCTCTATTGCTGGTTGAGTACGGTTTATTCCTTTACAAAACATAAGAATTAAAATGGGCTTTTCGGGGTATATAATAATCCCCATAAAAAACACCCTGAATTTATAACATGTTAATTTGATCAAAATGACTCTGTACTTCTTTTAAAACTATATCTTTCTTTGAAAAAAAAAATGAAAATCAAAAATGAATCTAGAGTTATTTGTTAGATGTTCTGGCATCTTTTTCATCTGCTGATTTTCCCTAAGTTTGGGGCCGAGTTATGTTAGACTAGTACGCTAACTACTTGTTTTGAGTGTAATCTCTCCAAAATAGATATTTCTGAACATATGAAAGTAAAAAGTAGAGAGTTGTTAGGATTAAAGACTTTTATTTTTTTTACCTAGCAGAAAATTAGCATTATTTCATCTGTTTATTAATTATGCTGCCTTTTCCTAATATCATTTCCAAGTATTAACCATTTGAACAAATAATCTTGATATTTCAGGTTGGACATTGTTTTATCATCAGTTCCAAATTTTGTGCTGAATACATTTTCATAATACATTGAGATAGCTTTAAACAAAAATGTCTTTCTCCTGGAGGGAAGTTTGAATATATTCTGTGCTTGATTATTTTTATAGTTTTCGGGGCTCAGTTGTAGGGTATCCAAGAGTTAAGGGGCTAAAGGTTTGAAGGGTTAATATTTAAGAGATATTTATAATGATGAAAAAAAAACCCACTTACCTCCTCCTTTGTTCTATTCTAGAAGCAAATTCAAAAAATTTTGACTTACCTGCAAAAGGAAAAATAAAAGATTACTGACAAGAGCTAAAAAAATTTCAGTCACATCATCTGGCTTAATTTAATACAAACATACTATTAAATATACCATTTATAAGAGTATCAAAATAAAACACATATAACCAATAATATTTTATTATTAGTTCTCTTCTCCGACTAATAAAGTATCAGAGGTTAAAAATAAGGACATTAGTTGTTTAGCAACAGATAACAACTGATAATCATTTTTCTAAGATTTTAGGGTTTTCCTTTTCCTGCTATACACATTGTGAACTTTTTATCTTCATTTTTCTCATTTTTCATCTTATCTGTCGATCTTTTATCTCAGAAAGTTTAGTATGGTCTACAAGAAAACTGTTTTTTTTCTTGAAATTTTTGTCAGAAATCGGGTTTGCTTATACATGTACAGTATACTGGGGAGGATACAACAAATAAATTAGCTGTAAACCTGCTCTATCATATTTACCGACCCCTCCGCTCGGGCAGGATATGACACAAGGTCAATTTTTTAAGCGGAGTTTACCAGGTTTCAATTCAGAGTTTTCCTTCTCCTAGACTAGTTGCCTCACTAAGGCTGAAGGACCTAGTCTGTCCTACTATTTACCCATAGCTGGAGGGAGAATAATTGGATTCATACCTTTCCCAAGGGTTGTAGTGCTATGTGAAATGCAATCAGTCTCGTCCAGGATTTGAGCTTGTGTCCATTTCCTGTGAGGATAACCATTACACCACAGGCACCTCCAAAACCTGCTCTATAGATAGGATTTTAAACTAGTAACACCAAACTATACTTTTGTGAAGATTTATATGTTAGTGAATGTTGTCTATAAGTTAATGCTCATACAACAAATGTAAACACAACCCAATCTTTTAAAAGTATTAATTTTCCATGGGCCAGAAAAAAAATCTTAAAGGGATTACTTTGGTTACTGGCAAAGAAATATTCATATGTCTACATGATTAAACAAAAATGTTAAAGATTCAGTTTAGCTGACCTGACTGACACAAAGTAAGGGCCTAGTTTAACATTATACTTATATCATAAATAAATCCCCTTGTTAAAAACTTTAAAGGTTTTAAATTTTAAAATAATCTTATATGCTAGAAGTATGCTCTAGGTTCCCATTAGTGAATATATAAAATTCTCAAACTAACCTTGAGTAATGTAATGAGAGACAGTTGGACAAAAAAGACGTTTGGCATTTTTATATCAAGATTAGAACGAAGAAAAAATGCTGCTTCAAATCCCAATTTATTTCCCCTAAGAAGTTTAAATAAAAACATACATACTTTAAGGTGTCACAATCCAAATAGCTACAATTTCTCTAACTTTAGTCTAAATTAATTCAATTATCTATTCTAAACTACCAATGTAACATACAATGTCACCTACAAAAAAGTATACGTATACCCGAAACAATTTTTACAGGATGCGATGGGTAAATTGTCTAAATTACAAAACAATGAAGATAACAGTGATACCTCTCTTCATCAGAATTATTTACCAAAATTACATGAAAATATCTTGAAATATGATAGATTAAATCTATTTTTAAAAATTGACATTGCTTTCAACCATGGCCTCCAGATGACTTCAGAATCTCTTGCAAGCCTTTTTGATGGTCTTCTTGTTTAAATTAGTAAATACTGCTATTATTGTTGCCTTCAGTTCATCTTTGGTATTGAACAGAGTTTTGTTGCTCTCTTGCTCAACAGCATCCCACACATAATAATCAAGGGGATTGTAATCTAGGGAGTTAGGTGAGCAGATGTTAGGGATAATGTGGTTGCAGAATTTTTCTGACTGCCAACACTAGGTTCTCCTTTTTGAGTGGCATGGCACAGAGTCCTGTTGCTAAATGAAGGGTCTTCAGGAAACAGAACAAGATAATGGTTGTTCTGTGAGTTCACCATCTGACTCTGGCAGAATTTTTTTCTCATCTTAGAAAAAGCAAAGCATGTTCAGTTGAAAGGGTTACTTGAGTTTGTTGTAAAGCTTTGCAGCACAATATTTCCTTTAGTCCTTGATGGCCTGTGATAAAAATTTGCCCTTTCTCATCTTGTATGAGAAATAGCAAATGTCTTCATGCACACCCTACCAAATAAGGAACTTAGACACTCCTATATTTCTAGCTATGGACCTGATTGACTTGCTGGGATTGTTTTCAATTGTTTCCTGGATCTCACAAATAAATATGGTTGTACTTTTCTTATGAGAACAATCAGAGTGAGGCTTCCAAGCAGAAGTAACTTTTAATCACCATTGAACTCATCCAACTCTTTTTGAACCCTCTGCACTGTCCTCAGAATGACACTCAATCACTTTGAAATCTTCATATAGGAGCTTTTGTTATGAATATTATGCTGTATAGCATGCCATTTCCAAATGTTTGGAGGAATGAATTGCATCATGGTGCTGATTTCCACTCAGACAATGCCCATCTGACTCTAATTTACTGCACAGTAAACAAAACCTGATGTAAACAAAGGACATGCACAAAATTAATAATTTAAAGTGGCAATAATTTACCCATCACACACTGAATATCACAAAGTTAATTTTTTTCTTAGACAAAGATAAAAACTACAACTAATCAAACAAGATAGAATTGAAAGAACACATTTGGCCTGAATGGGAAAATATTCCAGTGACCAATGTGTAAATCGAATGGAGTTAACACTATCAAGACTACAAGCCAAAAGCAATAACATCAAATAACTTCTTTTGCAGAGGTGTACTTTTTTGGGCTGATATATATTCATATTTTTGGTTACAGAGTTTTAATGATATAGATTTTATTAATAAATAACACCTAATCATATATTTTTTGGTTATATAACATGCCAGTAGAAATAATAAAATCCTGGTATTTTTAGAAGAAATTAACTTTTTATTTAAAAAATGCTAGGGTTTACTTATTTATGGACAATACATAGGATTGCTATTTGACAAAAAACAGGCCAAAGTAAACAAAGCCTTTGACAGACTGTATGTATTTGTTGTGATGCTGACGAAAGAAAGACACAGGGAACACAAAAAGGTTGATAGGAAAACATATATATTCAAGTAACAAGAGATCCTGGTTAAACAGTAGTTAGTTGATAGGAAGCTGAGAGTCCAGTGAGATAGTGACTATCGGTCCACTACTCAGATGGTATCACATATGATTGTGTCATGTTGATTTGGTTAACTCTGTCTAACGCTCATGTTGATGTTTATTTATGGAGGAGGGTAAGTCCATTATGTAGGGAGTACAGCAGTATTTACCAACCCCTCTGCATGAGCAGGAAATGACATAAGGTCAATTTTTAAGCAGTGTTCAACAGGTTTGAATTCAGTTTTCCTTCTCAAAACTAGTTACCATACCAAGGTTAAAGAGCCCAGTTTGTCCTACTATTTATCCATAGCTGGAAGGAGAATTATTGGGTTTATACCTTTCTTAAGGGTATTAGTGCAAACAGCCTCATCCAGGTGTTGAACTTAGTTCTCTGCCTCTATTTCCTATAACAATAACCATTATATCACAAACCTTTGATAGATAGTATAAACATATCTAAAGAAATAGAACTTTTTGAAATGACACAAAAGTACTGATTTACAAAATCTATCAAGCTAGTTTGACTCTAATATTGTCCAAAATCATGGGCCTTCTACTGCCATCAATAATGTTCAGGTGAATGCTTCAATCAGTGCTATTTCCACACTATTTTCAGTGGTTACTGGAGTGTCTTTACTCACTCTAAAGTTCTCAAGATTGTAAAAATGGCATTCCTTATTCTTTCAAGACCATTGATTTGTGTCTGGATTTGAGCACAGGTCTTGATAAGTACAGAAGACTGGCGGTTGCTTATGCAGCAATTCTTTTCTCTCCATACCACTACTCTAGGTAAGGGCTTAGACATCTTGGCACATATGGTATTACAAGAGTTGACAGTAAGAGATACGACAAACTACCTTAAAGATTCCAGATCCTTGTTTTGAATTCAAAGTTATCTTTCACCTAAACTGGTTGCCTACCAAAGCCATAGATGCCAGTCCATTATGCTGTTTTACTTGATTTCAACCTCAGCTCACTGATTAGATTTTCTGAACAAACCTTCATTATATCACTTGCATCTCTATGTACTAAAAGGATACAACTACACTAGTGGTGACAATATGGGAACATCATATTTTGTAGCTGAAAACTTGTTCTATCCAATAGTGTTATTGTTATCCCTGCATCTGTTATAGTTTCTGTGGAAATAAATAGGAGGCATTACTTTCAGAGTTACTCTCTTACAAGAGCAATGTACTGGGTCTTTTCATTTATGGTAAAAACAGATAACCAATGGTGGTGACTAGAAGGAAAAATAGTGTTTTGGAGCTGAAAACTTGCTCTGTTCAGTGGTGTTAAAGTGATCTCTGTATATGTTGTTGTTTCTGGGAAATGAATTGGAAGCACTAATTTTGGAACAAGCCTAGTTTTTTGATGCTTCTAAAATGTGCCTTATGCCAGAAAAAAAGTTAATGAATTATTACTGAAGAGTCAATCTAAACAACATCACTTCAGCTGTATCATGAGATACTTAAATGGATTTAATGTATCTGTATATGAGGACATTGGCGTCGCAGTTAGAGTGTTCGCCAATGGCCTGGGAGACCTGGGTTCAATCCCAGGTCGAGTCATACCAAAGACTCAAAAAATGGTACTTGATGCCTCCTTGCTTAACACTCAGCATTATAAGGTACGGATCAAGGGTAAAGTGGAGCAATCCAGGGAAAGGAGTAGCACCCTCTCCTACACCTTGGTGTAGTAGCTATCGAAAAGGGAGCCTTAGGGTTACCCTCAACTATGGTCGCCAACTTTACTTACTTTATATGAGGAAGACCAAAAATAGCCCTGGTAACCATAAATACTGTCACTTAGGCATCAGATTACTCTGACCTATCCTTTGATGCAATGGTGGAGGTGCTGCTGCAGTATTGGAACCCCTGGGATCTATCAGGGTTGGTTTGAGAATAAATGAAGATTGATAAAAATGTACTTAATAAAGTGCATTTAACATAACAATTACAATTCTAGGAAATGGAAACAATGACTTGAGTTGCTGGATAAGACTGTTTGCATTTCACTTTATGCTAAGGCCCTTGGGAAAGGCATGCATCTACTTCTTCTTCATTCACCAGCAATGGGCAAATAGTTGGGCAGACTAGGTTCTCAAACTTTGGGGAGGCAACTCGCAAGGAAAACTCTGAATTCAAAGTAGTACTCCTCTTAAAAAAATGACCTTGAGTCACATCCTGCCTTTGGTGGAGGGGTTGGGTAAATACATACTTAATAATGATTACCTCAAAGAAGAAATCTATGGCATAATAAGTCATCATAGCCTAAGACAAAAATATAGTTTAGACTGATAGTTAACAAACTAGTTTTGTAGATCTTTGCTTGTGAGTTTGATCCTCTCTGAGGATTCCATTGTTATAGCTTGGTTTGAGACTAAATTAACATTGATAAACATTTGCTTGATAGTGTTTGTCTCTAAGAAAAAAGCTGAAGCATGTTATGTCATTTTAGAATCAGGATGCCATAAAGTCTGACATTCAGGATATGATTGAAGAGGTATGCAGGTTGAAAGTTCCTATGCAAACACATCAGAACAAACAGGAATAGTGGTAGAGTAACAGGTATAAATATAGACAAGAAGACAATACTGAAGTGGGTGGAAAGGCTCTGTTGTTAAATACAGTAGTTATTATGATGATCACCTTATCTTTGTGTTTTAAACTTGGGTGAAATTGCTCAGATCAGAAATAATCAAAGTCTATAAATTACCATAAGATAACCATTTCCTCAAGACTAGTATAAAGCTAGAAGCCAACGGACCTGTAGCTATATAACCCAGTAAGAAACCATAACTCTATAGTTATGTACACTAGTTATTAAAAGAAAAATATGACATGAAAACCAACATTTGCCAGGGAGTCCCCAAGGCATAGTGGCAAACATGCTGAACTGTGACATCATAATAAAGTGAGTTAAAATTCCAGTTGTGCTATTACATACATTTTCAGACTAATACCCTTGAGAAAATGTATGAACCCAGCTATGAGCTAAATAGTATCACTGCTGTCCTTCAACAAGGATAGCTTTGGCATTAAGTAATCCACAAAGTTTTATACACTATTAAACAAAGAAACCAACCAACCAAACAAACAAATAACAACCATTTCAGGAAGTATCGATTTATCTATTGTAACATTTCACCTTCTATGGACTTCATCTGATAATTATTCATTTTTTTTATTTTAGGAAAGAACATAGAGGAACACTAAAACTGTCAACAAGGTTGTCATAGCAACATAATTAGGAATAATTATGAAACAGTAAAATGTGGAAAAGAAAAATATTCTTATGACTTTTATTTAATCTATGAGCCTGTAAGAAGTACATATACTCAAGAAACCAGAATTCCAGCTGGAGAATCCCCATTTCTAAATCATTATTGCCTGGCCAGTTAAACTGTTAAATAAAATACAATAACGTTTTACATTTTCAGCTATTTCTCTTCCAGGGGCCCAGAGAGGTAGCACACAGACATGGGGGCTCAGAGTTCTAAGGGTTAAAGGATTTTAAAATATGATTGTGTGTACAATAGAAGATTATTATAGGGGTAAAACCTCCAAAAAGAGGGGTGCTTTGATATAGCATTAAACTGCAGCTGGTGGTGAGGCTTCAGTTCTGGAACAATCGGAAGTATGTTGAGTACCCCTTCATTGCCTTTACTCCCAGGTCTACTCTGACTTGGAGTGGTAGTAACTCTTAGGGTTCCATCTATGGAATCAATTTGAAAACTATTAATATTAGATAGAATACTTGAAATAATATAACCATGTGCAAATTATTTCCCAGGAAGTTCCTATGATGTAATGGTTAAAGTGCTGGATAGTCGCCTCAAAGTGAGTTCCACTATTATGTTCACTTTTGGACGACTAATACCCTTGGGGAGAGGTATAAACCTTCTTATCCCTCTCAGTTATCGGTTGGATAGTATTACTGCTGTTCTTCTATAAGGATGGCTTTGGCATTAAATAATCCATGAAGGCTGAGATGCCATTAAAACAAAGAAACCAAACCAAAGAAATTATTTGCATAAAGAATAATTATTTGAAGCTTTAATTGTTTACAAAGGATTATTATTAATTTCTTGAAACTGTATAATTGCATATAATACTTGAAATAACATAATTGCATGTTAATTATTAGTATTAGATAGGAATACTTGAAACCATATAACAGTGCAAATAATTTGTACTAAGAACATTTACTTGAAGCTGTAATTGTTTACAAAGTACTATTTACTTATTAGTTACTTGAAACTACATAAGTATTTGAAATACTTGAAACCACATAAATGTGTGCAAATTATTAGTAACAAATAGGAATATTTAAAGTGTAATGCACTAATAACTTTAACACGTTCAGGTGGTTTCAAATATTGTCACAATTTGATTATAACTGAGCATAGACAAATAAAAAAGGGAAAAAAATTATTGCAATAAAACATTAAACATATGAAAAATTATGATTATAATCAAATATTTACAAAGGAATAAAATTTTGGCATAAGGAGTTGATATACCATTAAACAAATAAAAATTTTACCCATAAGGAGTTGATATACCACTAAACAAATAAAAATTTTACCCATAAGGAGTTGATATACCATTAAACAAATAAAAATTTTACCCATAAGGAGTTGATATACCATTAAACAAATAAAAATTTTACCCATAAGGAGTTGATATACCATTAAACAAATAAATCAAACCAATCTTAATTTGGCTGAGCTTTCTCTGATTAGAAACAATCTAAGTTTATACATTACTTAAAGAAGGTAAACAATTCCTCTAAACTAGGGTAATAAAGCCAGAAACCAATAGACCTTTACCTACTTACAATTTCTGTCTAGAAAGTAATGTAAGAAGTTTTATTATCAACTTAATTATAAATCAACTTTATCATCTTAAAATAATTCCCTTGAGAAGGAAGTCATGCACCAATAAAGACATTGTTCTATTCATGGAAGGAGTGCTGGAGATTTTAACTAACACTTTCTTTAGTTAATTCATCTTGACCTTTTAGATGTTCTCAAATAGTGATCACAGAGCTGAGTTTTGATTTTATAGAACAGGAAACAGGTTCAAGGATTCAGATCAGAGAAGTAGAAGGCTGATGGTGACACTATAACCTCTTCTATTCCTTGGTGCATATATCTTGATGAAATAATGCATAACCAGGTCTATATGAGTATGTACATGTATAGGAGGTGTCTTCATGGTGTAATGGTTAAAGCAATGGCCTATGGACCTGTAGTAAGTGAGTTTGATCTCTAGTCATACTATTACATTCACTTTTGGACAAATACCCTAGAGAAAAGTATGAATGCCCTTATCCTCCAAGCTATGGGTTAAATACTACCACTACTGTTCTTCTAGAAGAATGGCTTTGGCATTAAATAACCTAAGAAGGTTGATATGCCATTGAACAAAGAAATCAAACCAGACATGTACAGGTGGAATATATATATATATGTACATGGACATGAATGCAAACATATCTGTAAGGGTGTATGTGAGCAAAAATAGTGTATATGCGTGTATGTACATGGATGTGTGTATATCAAAAGGATAGCTAAACAAATTAGCGGGTTGGCATATCTTAATTGATGATAACAGAAAGAGAAGGATTTCTTGATGAGGAAGAAAAGGTTAGTCTTTTAATATCCATAATAAACAGAAGACTTTGGCACTAGCACAGTCAAAGGTCAGTAGACAGGGGATATCATTTTTTAAGGAACATTATTTATCAGGCCTTTGGTCTCATGAGTAAAGTGTTTGCCAATGGTTTGGGAGACCACTGTTCAATCCCAGATTGAGTCATACCAAAGACTCAAAAATGGTACTTGATGCCGCCTTGCTAAGTACTCAGCACTATAAGGTGAGGATCAAGGATAAAGTGGAGCAATCCTGGGAATGGAGTAGCACCCTCCCCCTACACCTTGTACTTACTTATTTCTAGGGGGTTCATGCGGGAAGAGTGGTTTTCTTTTTCAGAAGCTAGGGAAATTAAAAATTTGATACAAAACATATCAGGATTTTATTATTTCTAGTAGAACTTTATTCAATCAAAACAGATATCATTAGTTATTATTTATTACCAAACTCTACAGCATTGAAACTTTATAACCAAAAATAAAAGCATCAACATCATCATTCACAACTGCTACTATCGTTCAAGTGAGAACCCAATGGCTTCATAGGTCATCTAGTTGTATAATTATATATATACAGTATGACCTACAAATAAGTAACCATGTCACAGGTTTATGTAGACCCGTAACCAATTTCTTATAAAAAGTTAATATTTTAATACAAAGATAGTTGGATTTTATTATTTCTAATGAAGAATTATTTGAACAAAATGGTATAATTAGGCATTATTTATTACCAAACTCAAAAAAAAAAATAGCAATTCTTCTGTTCAAGAATAAGTACATCTCTTATATATATTTATGTGATTTTTTTTTTTGTTACATAGCTTCAATGGTCTACAGTTTGGTAATAGATAATACATAATAATATCTGTTTTGATTTTATAAGTTTCCACTAGAAATAATAAAAACCTAGTATCTTTGATTTAGAAGAAAATTAACTTTTTATAAAGTATTGATAGGAATGTTTTTATTTATGGGTGGTACTGTCATTAAAGTAACTAGTAAGCATTTATGCTAATGTTCTTTATCTCTACATTTTTGATTGATTGGAAATAGTTAAGTGACTTGTAATAAGGAAGCTTTGCATTTTGTTTGACTTTTTCTCTCTATCTGTTTTATCTCTGAATAAATCAAGAATGGCTATCAACTATACATTCTGTGAATTGTGTTTATTTTTTTCTGATATCACTAATACAGAAGATCAGTGGATTTTTGACAATCTGTTTTCACCACACTGAGGATATGTGTAACTATCAAGAAATTTTGCCATTTTTAGGTATCTAATGATTACCATAAGTCTTTTACTGAAAATCAATGACTCTTTCTGGTCAGAATTCTCAGCTTAGGACGGCATCTGATAGTCTCCTGAGACCATGGATCTGTGCCTGAAAATTCTCATAAAAAAGGTAGGTTGGGAGAGAGAAAGAAGTGAGTGAAGCAGAGTAGCTAAACTGGCTGTGTATATCATAAAATGGAAGGCAAGAATGGCCCGGAAATTTCCTTGCAACTTCACCTCACCCACTCACCTGCTCTACCATGCGCCAACTATTGTGTGCACTTTGACTTCACATCAGTAAATTTTCTTATTTTGACGGTTTTTATTCTATTAAATTAATATGTTTTCTAAATTTTCTTTTTGTATTCAGAAATGTTACTGTCTCCGATATTTTTGCCCCTTTTCATCTTGGCATCCAGGGTAACAGTCCATGTTGGGCTTCTAACAGGAATTAAACTAAATCATAAGGAAAAACAGTTATTGGATAAAACTTACAATAATAAATTATGGTTGCAATTTACTAAAGAAGAGCCAAAATATGAGAAGACTGATATTTTTAATAGTTTCAACTTGATAATTATTAAAAGTGTCCTTAGAACACTAGATCTCACAGTGCTGAAAATAATCCTAGTTTAATAAACAGTATACTGACAGCATATCAAAGAACAGGGTGCTGGATATCTCTCAAAAAGCACATCTTGCATTCTCATCTCAGTTATTTTTTCAATTGATATGGGTACAATAAGCAATGAGTATGGTCACAGGTTCTTTATGTAAAGGCCCTCAAAAAACTCTCAGGCAACCCTGTTGAAAAATGAAGGTGTGATTGCCAGGTGGCAGGTCAAGTTTCAATTGTGGGAGGAATAACCATAGGAAAATAAAAATCATGGGCACTCATTCACTATTTTGAAAGTTTTAGTTAGATTCAAAAAGTTGGGAATTAAGTTCAAGAGGCAAAGAGAAACATATTACTGATTTAGGATTTAAGTGACCAGTCCATAGAAATATAATGATGAAATAAATCTGTGTGGGCTTTTGAGACACAGTGTGTTTGTTCTTTCTTTACTGCGATCAGGGTTAAGTGACAACCAGTTCTCATTTACTTTTCTTCTTTAAGACTTTTGAACCTTTGAGGATCCCATAAGGTGAGAGTTATACTGGAACAAATCTGAGAGTAAAATGAGGCAGCAAAGCTGGTTCAACCCAAGCATGATAGCTGACTCTTACCAATTCCTACAATAGGAGATAATATTCTACATGCATGAATGCAAAAAAAGTGTCTCAAACATTTCTAAAGATATCAGGTTGGTTGATATAAAACCAAACCACCAACCAATCAATCAACTAACCAACCAACCAACCAATCAGATATCTTCAGAAATGATTCTTGGTGGATTATTCTATACCAAAGTTAGTTTAACATTTATCTTTTTCAATCATATACAGTACAAAAATGTATCTTCACAATTATTCTAAATAGATAAACACTTTATACTTTGTCGGAGAGATTGCATGATATAGTGGCTAAAATACTGGACTGCAACATTGTGTTAATTGAGTTTGAACTCCAGTCATCCTATTATGTTCACATTCAAACTAATATACTTGGGAAAAGTTTGAACCCCTTTATTACCCCGGCTATGGGTTAAATAGTACCACTATTGTGCTTCTACATGGATGGCTTTAGCATTAAATAACCTGAAAATGTTGATGTGCCATTAAACAAACAAACAAACCAAAGCAAACCGAACTTCATACTTAGTTGCAATGTGAAGATATTGATATAGTTCTGAATCATTTTAAAAAGCCAAAATACTTATTTTAAAATCAAAAATAATAATATGATTTGGAATCATTTCAAATATTTTCTCAAACATCAATTTGATTCATAGATGGGACTCTAACAGGTATTACTACACCAGATCAAAGTTGACCTGGAAATAATGGCAACAAAGAAGTGCTCCAGAACTGGAACCTCACTACCAGATATGGTTTTGTGCCATAACTTGGACATGAAGATATTAGAAATAAAGTATCTTGTATTTATTTAGTTATTTCTAAATTTCTCCTGAAGATGAATATATTATTTACTGATATACTGCTTGTTTGCAAAGAAATATATTATATACTGTACTAATATACAGTTAATAGGATGTTACCTTTAATATAAACCCTTCAGAAAGGTATGAACCTCCTTATCTCCCCAGCTATGAGTTAAATAGTACAACTGCTGTTCTTTTTCAAGGATGGCTTTATCATTAAATAATCTATGAAGGCTGATATGCCATTAAACAAAGAAACCAAACCAAATCTTAGACATAAATATGATGTATGCCAATATATAATCTATGTATAACTAAAATTGTCAATATGTTTGTATATATAAATATGTACGTTTGGGTAAGATTTAAAATGAAATTGTTATATAGCAGGATTCAGGTCTCTCCCGATTTACAATTTCATTCAAAAAACATACACGTGGCTGGAGAAGGGTAACATTTGACTGGATGTTAGCCTGACGGCTGCTGCCAAGACAATGAATAAAATGTGTCTTTGTACAAGAGGCTCTGCGCAGAGCTTCCGGACGAGAATGTAAGAAATTAATTCACATTAACAAAATACCCTTTTTCAGCCAATCATAAATCTTTTTCCTAAAAAAATTCCCAGAACCGACTTGATCTAAGGGGTAACTACTTAAGCAGTGAAAATCTTCAAAGGCGTCAGACTGGTCTACGAGGGATGAAGGGAAGAACACGCCACAGCCATAAGAACTCATCTGAACTCTAACAGATTTTTGACACACCATCTGCTGTGAACGACTGCTGACTTAGCTACAACGCCATCCTGTCCACGACTGCTACTACCACCAAGATCATCTGATACCCTTACCACCCTTATACCACCATACCCACCAAATGAGTTTCTTAACTTATAACATGACCGTCCATAAACTCTGGCTTCACACACACACACCACGTTCACTCTTTCACTTGATATTGTATGCTACAAATTTTTACAGTTGATTCTTCGCTTTATCGCCTTGTTTTTCCTTTTTGTTAATATAATTGTTTAAAGACTTTCAACCTGTGTTTGTCTTTTCCTTGCTACCATATGCTAAATATAACAAAATGCAATTGTATGAGAAAAGGAAGAAAGTTTGGATAAGGATAACTTCTTCAGAATGTAATCTTTACTCCACAAAAATGAAATCTACACTATATTTATTCTGTGTACACATTTATGTAAAATTATCCAAGAAAAATGGTACATCAAGGTAAAATTTTTATTTGAGAGGAATACACTTAAAATATTCTAACTTTAATAAAACAATTTCCTGTTCAATTTGGAACTGGATAGTATGTGTATGTGCTGAACTTAATTTTTAATCACTGAAATATTGAGATAATGAAGAAAATTATGAAATACTAATTAAAATCCTTCACTTCTTTGAAAATGGAAGTATCAATATCATCAAGTATCAATATCATCATATGATTTTATTCTTAACCAAAGACACCAGAATTTTATTATATTTGGTGAAACATTATGCAAATAAAATGGATGTTATTAGATATGATTTATTACCAAAATCTACAGCATTAAAGCTCTATTACCAAACATAAAGTTGCATAGATATATATAAGAGGTATACTTATTTTTGTATTGTTGTGTAGTCATATTATTGTTTGCAGAGTTTCAATATTATACTATTTGGTAATGAATAACACAGAACAATGTCTGTTTTGATTGTATAATGTTTCACAGGAAAAAATAAAATCCTATTATTTTTTGTTTTCTAAATCAAGCAGGATTTATTAAAATTTTCATTAAAAAAAAGTTATTGGCTGTACTTATTTATGGGTAAATCTTATAAGAGGCAGTCATGGCGTAAGGTTATCATTATAGGAAATGGACTTGGCTATACAATTTCAAAACCTGGATGAAGCTGTTTGCATCTCACACACTGCTAATACTCTTGGGAAAGGTATGAGTCCAAATATTCTCTCTCCTTTTATGAGTAAGTAGTAGGGCAGACAGGCTTCTTTAGCCCTGGTAAGGCAACCAGCCTCGGAGAGAGAAATTCAAACCAATTGTACTCTGCTTAAAAAATTGACTTTGTGTTGCATCCTACTGATGGTGGATGGGTTGGGTAAATACATACTTATTTATGGGTGATACACAAACTTAAAAACTTGATATGCTATAATATTAGTGAGTACAAATTCAGAATGGGTGGACTTGATTTAGTCTAGTACAGCATCATTTGTCTGTTTAGCAGATAAAAAGTTTTGTTTTTGTTGTCCTATGTAATCTATCAAGTTGGGAGACCCTAATCTAATTTGAAATTTTTTTTTTTCTTTTTGTAATTTTAACTGAAAAGTTCTTAGTTGTTTCTAAGAACCTAAATATATTTGCTGGCTGGCACCGGATACCCTACAAAAATCTCACAAAACCAGCATTCTTTATTTTATTAATTTGTTTATTTGTAGCTGCCTGTATGTAACTGAAAGGCTAAAAGGAAAAAAAACTTAAGACTCTCCTTTTCCCATGTTACAAAAGCTGAATGAATCAGCTATTGGCCACATTCCCCATGAAAAATATACAAATTGGCCCAGAGTTCCTGGCACACCCTTTCAACAGAAAAAAATAGTAGTATCTGGGCATCTCCCATTTGACTCCATAACAATCAAGTGATACATCAAAGTGATACAAAAAAGTGATATATATTTTTCATATTTTGTTTTTACTTGTCTCTCTTTGTAGTCATCAAACTTTCTGGTAATCAAAATTGTCTGCTTTTTTTTAGTTTTTATAAAAAGTTATGCAGTTCTAAATTGTTCTAAATATATGCAAGTCATTCTTCCTAATGCCATTTTTTCTTTTTTTTTTTCTTCTTTTCAATCTTATTATTTATACTTCTTGTGCTTTGAATATTGCATCCTACTTTTTTCTTCTGAGTACCATCCTTCTTTCCAGAAGCATGCATAGCAGGTGTGTCACAATAGAACTTCTCTTTGGTAATAACAGTTAGTACTTAAATAAGGGAATATACAAAATTATAATTAACTTACAGTCTTAGCTAAGTACATACCAACCAATTTTATCATGAAAAGTTAATTTTATATTTTACTATTCCCATGTAAGATATTTATACAATCAAAAAAGATATTACGAGGAATTATTCATTACCAAACTCTATACCATTGAAACTCTATAACCCCAAATATGACCACTCTGCTGACTGTATCCCCTGTAGAGGAGTAAGACCCCACCCCAAAAAGTGGTGTTTGTTTTGGTTTGGTTTCTTTGTTTAATGGCATATAAACTTTTGTGAATTATTTAATGCTAAAGTCATTTTTGTAGAAGAACAGAAGTGATAATATTTAACCCATTGGTGGGAGGATAAGGAGGTTCATACCTTTCTCAATGGTATTAGTCTGAAAGTGAATGTAATAGCATGGCTGGAGTTTAGACTTGCTCACTTTGAGGCTGCAGTTCAGTCCATTAGCCATTACACTGTTAGGACTCCTCCAAAAGGGTGCGTCCCGAGTAAGACACTAGACTGCATCTGGTGGTGAGGTTACAGTTTAGGAGATCTGGAGAGTGTAAAATACCCCTTCATTGTCATTACTCTCGGTCCACTCTGACCTGGAGTGGTAGTACATGTTAGGGTTCCTTCTATGGGTCAAATAGATCTGTTTAAAAATTACTCATGTTTGATATGAGTGTCTTCAAAAAACCTCTTAAGAAACAACTGTACAAAAAATGTGAATATGAATGCACAACGAATATAATTTCTTAACCTCTAGGCATAAAATAACCCAAGATGGATTGATATGCCATCAAAATCAATCAGTCAAAGAAAATTTATCATATTTACCCAACCCCTCCGCTCGGACAGGATATGACACAAAGTCAATTTTTTTAAGCGGGGTTTTAACAGGTTTGAATTCAGAGTTTTCCTTCTCCTAGACTAGTTGCCTCCCCAAGGCTGAAGAACCTAGTCTGCCCTACTATTTACCCATAACTGGAGGGAGAATAATTGGATTCATACCTTTCCCAAGGGTATTAGTGCTATGTGAAATGCAATCAGTCCAGGATTTGAACTCGTGTCACCGTGTCCAATTCCTGCAACGATAACAATTACACCACGGGCACCTCCAAAGAAAATTTATGAATATTTAGCAGTTGAAAAATAAGTACTCTCAAGTAGAATTTTACATACCAAGTGTATTTTCCAAGAAAACTTGATTCATTACTTGGTTTCAATGTTATAGAGTTTGGCAGTAAATAATACCTACAATCCATTTTGATTGTATAATGTTCTACTAAAAATTATAAAAACTTGTGTGTCTATGTTTTAACTTTTTACAAAAAATTAACATGTGTTTGTTATAGCTAATACTGTATTCGAATACAATCTACTTGTTCTTTCTTAGTAACATCCTTCTTCCCAGAAGCCTGTTTGATGGGTGTATCTCAAGCGAACTTCTTTTCGGTAGTGACAGTATTTGAATCAAGGAATAAACAAACTTATGATTAACTTATAAAGATTCATTAATAAGTCCAAAGTCTGAAAAAAAAAGGCATTTATTTTATCCTATATAATCTCTTTTGTCATTGAGCTTTATTTAGTGGTGAATACTAATCACATGGATTGAACATTATGCAGTGAAGATTTCAGATCAAAAACAGCTGTCAAGTTATAAATTTATTGAACCACCCCCATTATTTCATACAAGTGTTGTAAGTACTTTTAGGAGGCATGCTGATTGGATTCTAACTGACGGATAACTAGAGGCAAAATAATAATTTTCTTGATAGATGTATTTATAATGAATCAATTTTTTTTCTATTATGTTTCTCTTATTTTACTTTTTCTTTTTTCCTTCTCTCTGTTGATCTGTCATTCTCTTTCTTTTTTATGTTCCCCCCTCACTTTTTCTCTCTTTTTTTTTCTCTTTCCTATCTTTCTCTTACTTTTATTTTTTTCTCGTCTTTCTCTTTTTCTTTTGTTTTTCTCTATTTTTTGTGTCTCTTTTTCTTGTGTTTCTTTTTCTTCTGCCTCTCTTTTTTCAGCTTCTCTTTCTCCTGCCTCTCTTTCCCCAGCCTCTCTTTTTTCCCCTTTCTCTTTTTCTCTTGTTTTTCTCACTTCTTCTTTTTCTCCCACCTTACTCTCTTCCTTCTTTCTTTTTTCACCCTGCTTCGTTTTCTCCTACACCTCTTTCTTTCATTCTCCTGGCTTTCTCTATTTCTCTTCTTTTTATACTATTTTTATCTCTTCATCTTTTTTCTCTTTTTTCTTTCTTCTTCTTCTTCTTCTTCTTCTTCTTCTTCTTCTTCTTCTTCTTCTTCTTCTTCTTCTTCTTCTTCTTCTTCTTCCATTTATTTCCTTGATCTTCACACTCTTCTATTTGTTCTTTTATATTTTTCTGGATCCATTTACGAATCCTGTCAATTCTTCTCATTTGTTGGCATCATCCTGCCAGACAGACTTATCTCAGATAATATAAATTCCACCCATTTGTCTGTTTTCAGAGTACATGTTTTTCTTTGAAATATCATTCCTGTTGGAATTATTCCCACTTCAAGAGATACTACCAAAACATACAGAAATCCTCTGTCTAAAAAATATATTGAATTCCCCCATTTTCCATCCTGTTGTCATATTTAAATACAAAAGTATCCAAAGGATCTTATATTTCTACCTTTTCTTGTTCTCATTTCACATATCATAAAAAGACTGTTTTTTTTCATCTCATCTATCCATTTTCTGATTCACCTTCTCTAATAGCATTTATTATTCATTGGGCACCTTTCAACTAACCTTTTGCAGCATCTCTTATTTAAACCAAATATAGCAGTATTTTATTTCTAGTGGAATATTATACAATGGAAACAGATATTATTAGATAACATTTACATTAATGCTCATAAATAAGTACACTCTAACAATTTTCTATGAATAGATAATTTTTTTCTAAATCAAAGATACCAGGATTTTATTATTTCTTGTGGAACATACACATAAAAAAAGATATTATAAGGAATTCTACAGTATTGAAACTCTGGAACCAAAAATAAAATTATAACACCCCTGTAAACAAAAATAAAATACTTATTTTTGGACTGTTACATATCATATTTTTAATTAAAGAAGTTTTAGAATTCGATTGTAAATAATATCTAATATCTGTTTTGATTATGTAATGTTCAACCTAGTAACTTAGATTTAAGTGGAAAATAACTTTCCATAAAAAGTGTTAGGGTTTTTCAAAATTTATGAAAACCATATTGTGTGTGTGTGTGTGTGCATGTGCGTGTGTGTGCATGCGTGCATGTATGTGTGTGTGTGCACATTTGTCAAATCTGTTAAATGACTTTACGTATTTTTATGTTTGTGTGTGTGTATATATATGAGTATATGCGTGAGTATGTGTGCCTGTGTGTCAAATCTGTCAAATGACTCAGTGTGTGTGTGTGTGTGTGTGTGTGTCTGTGTGTGTCTGTGTGTTTGTGTGTGTTTTGGCTCTGCACATATATGTATGTGGGTGGGGTGTTATGCCAGTGCATATCTGTGCATGAGTTACAGAATAAATTTAGATATTTGCGAAAACACTGCAGCAGGCAGGTACAAAGAAGTCACCCATAAACATCTCCTGTACATACGTCAGCAAAGATGTGTTAGAACTCCTCTGGGTACAACATTCAATATGGGATGTATACATTTCCCTACAGGTGAGCTCTTTCCCCACTGCTCTTCCATCCAGCTCTTTTTATCAGAGTTGAAAGTCAGACATGTTGTTCAAGTATTCCATTTAAAACAAGATATTTCTTTTGTTTTTTCTCACCTGCAATCACAATACATTTGTTATGTTAATGGTTTTATCATAGAGTAACCAAACCTCAAAGAGATTGGCTCCAAATGAAATTAACCCAGAGAACAAAATAGAATCTACTGTCCTAGAAACAATGACTGGTACAATATGATATATGTTAAAAAAGAAATTGTACTTTTCAAATGGCATGCCACATAGACATGTTAGTGGAGTAACCAGCTAAGTCTGCTTCTTCTATTTACATATCTGGCTCATGTAAAAAGTTGGCGACCATAGTCGAGGGTGACTAGAAGGCTCCCTTTTCAATAGCTAGTAGGGGAGGGCACTACTCCTTTCCCTGGATAGCTCCACTTTACCCTTGATATGTACCTTTTATTGGTAAGTGTTAAGCAAAGAGGTATCAAGTACCATTTTTAAAGTCTTTGGTATGACGCGACCTGGGATGGAACCCTGATCTCCCGGATCATTGGCGAACACTCTACCCACTTGGCCAAGGAGCCATACAAAAACACTATTTCATAAGGTTCGTTGGTTGGTTGGTTTTATGGCATGTTAACTCCTATTGGGTTATTTAATGCAAAAATCAGTCCTTTTTTTTTACAAGCAATATGATTCCAAGTAACTAATGATGATGATCATTTGCAAATTATTATAACTTCAAATAACTATTCTTGATATAATTTACTGACAGTTAATGATTTCAAGTATTTCAAGCAATTATAAAGTTTCAAGTAATTAATAGTTTCAAGCATTCCAATCTAATACTAATATTTTTCAAACAGCTCTATGTATTTGAGCCATTGATAAGGTCTTAACAGGAAACCATTATAAAAAGACAATAAACCAGGTCAATAAGAAGCATGCTATGTGGTTTCACTCAATAGACAAAGATGGATCACATAGCTTCACTCACTGTAATATCAAAAAATGAGCATATCGTCGAAGTACATTTCTATTTATATAACCAATATACAGACATTTTAGACAATTTCAGGCTCAACCAATCAGCTAAAAGGTTCAGTCTCTTGATTCAGAAATTTGTGTTTGTTTTTTGAATTTAATTTGTGTGTGGTAATTACAGTAGTTACAAGTGTGTAAATTGGTGGAATTATATTTCTCCATTTACTATATCAGCTATGTAAATCTAATTGTTTACCAGGATCCATACTGTTAGTGGGGATTAGAAAACACTGTCTGCATCTGTTGCAAAAAGACCTCCTGAAAAGGGGCTACCTTGGGCATGACACTAAGCTGCGTCCAGTCATGTGGCTCCAATCCAAGGTCCGCTCTGACTGGCAGGGACAGTACCTGTAAAGGATCCCATCTATGGATCAAATGGATTTGTTTGAAAATTATTTGTATTAGATTAGAATGCCTAATACCATATAACTGTGTGCAAATTATTTGTATAAAGAATCATTACTTTAAGCTATAATTATATACAATAGATATTAAAAGACATCGTATTTTTTTAATTGATATTATTCTTTGGTCTAAATTCAATCAATTATGGAGCTGAAAAGGAAGCTTTTTGCAATATATAAACAACTTGGTCTATATATATATATATATATATATATATATGAAGCATTTTCTCTTTTGAGCATGTTTGTTTAAATAGGACAGAGACTTTATTTCTGCCTATTTTACCTTTAATCCATTCAAGTCTTCATATGAGTCATTTGAGAAAAATGTGGTGCCTTCTTGAATTCATTCCATCCAGAAGTCAAATGACTCATACGAAAACTTGTATGGATCAATGATAAAATAGGCAGAAGTGAAGTGTCTTTCCAATTTAATCAAACACATATATGTATATATATATATATAGTACCACTGTATATATATATATATATATATGGAAGTAAATAATGGAGTGTAATCCGACAATATATAAAGAAAAATTGATAACAAGGTAATCTAAGTAGAAGGAGAGATTTATTGAGAAGCAAAGTTGATACTATAGCGTTTTGGTTCTATTGAACCACCATCAGGACTATGAAGGATGATATTTGTGATGTTAAATCAATGATGGATGCTTAAAAGTGCAAAATACAAAAAATATTCTTAAACATCCATCATGGATTGAACATCATGAATATCATCCCTCATAGTCCTGATGATAGTTCATTAGAACCAAAACACTATAGTGT
This sequence comes from Sepioteuthis lessoniana, assembly GCA_963585895.1. NCBI lineage: Eukaryota > Metazoa > Mollusca > Cephalopoda > Myopsida > Loliginidae > Sepioteuthis > Sepioteuthis lessoniana. The sequence continues at coordinate 33,813,380 of OY757935.1, forward strand.
CGACTTTGCTTCTCAATAAATCTCTCCTACTTAGCTTACCCTGTTATCAATTTTTCTTTATATATATATATATATATAGTAGCACTCTTGTTACATAAGTAACAAACAGTTATGTTGAAAATGTAAAATTCTAGAATCCTTACACAGGTGATTTTGTTTATTGTAGTGAAGGATTTTGCAGGACAAGCCACACTTTTTGGATGAGGTGATATCAGAAGTATGGTGCCAGCTGATTCTCTGTACAGCATAACTCAGATTTTGAATTCAGGGTAAAAATCTTTCCCTGATTGCCTTACTTGGGCTAAAGAGGCCAATCTACTCTACTATTTACCTATAGCTGGAAGTAGATTAGATGGTTTCATGCTTTTACCGAAGGTATTAGAGTGAAGGGAAATACAAAGAGATTTATTCATGATTTGAACTCAACTCATCAAGTTCATTTCCTACAACAAACATCATTAAACAACATGCACTTCCAAATATATATATATATATATATATATATCTAAAATATCCAGTCAGTGTCCAAAGACAGTATGTGTGGATTATTCTTTACATAGAATATACGTTTTGCTACTTTGCGACTAGAGAGAAGCATGTACATAGTCATCTGATGAGACAGAGAGTATATTAATATTCCCCGCCGAAATAAATTCATTATGACGACTTAACCAAGTTTGAGTCTCCATCAAATTGTACTATATATATATATATATATATATATATTTATATGAAGAGTCCTCCATTGATATAATGGCTAAAACTCTCAAAGTAAGTGAATTCCAACTCCAGTCGTGCTATTACATTTACTTTTAGACAAATACTCTTGAGAAAGGTAGGAACCCCCTTATCTTCCCAGTTATAGTTTAAATAGTAATATTACTGTTCTTCTACAAGGATGGTTTTGGCATTAAATAACTCACAAAGATTGATATGCCATTAAACAAAGAAATCAAACCAAATCAGAATATATATCTATATCTATATATATATATATATATATATATAAAGTCACATTGTGTTTTATATACAAGTAGATTTTAATCAAGAATTTTTTTCATCTTATTTTTGTTGTTTTTCATTGTAACTCCTAGATCACTTTTTGATAATCACGAATTAAGTAGCCTTTGTAAGAACAAGCAAGATTTGAAGGATGCAATTTCAAATCTTGCTTGTTCTTACAAAGGCTACTTAATTCGTGATTATCAAAAAGACCTCACTTTAAATCCCAATCTATAAGGCAGGTTTTTGGATAGTTATTAGTAATTATTTTACTAGTATTTCAATCATCTTTTTATTCCTTTTTTATTGATACTCCAAGATGGTCATTCTATAATCCTTAAGCAGGATAGATTGGAAATTAATGGATCAGGATACAGCAAAATTTGGTCCCACATCCTTTGGTCTGATATAGAAGATATTGGATTTAAACTATTGACTCATACCTTAGTCAACTCACATCAGAGAAAATCAATGATTTATCCATCCCACTTTTTATTGTAGCAATAAATACAGACATAACACTGAACTAAGTTTTTGTGAGAGCTTATAAGTTGATAAACATTATCCAGAGGTTAATGTTTATGGTCCCTCTGATGACCATTGCTTTTACTATAAATATAAACACAATATAATTTTTTGAGACTAGGTTTTCAAGTAAGCAGAAAAAGTCATTGAAAAGGTTAATTGGAAAAAGTTATAACTTGGGTTTCTAGTCTGGAAATTTTCAGCTAGATATTTGTTTTATATGATCAAAATTAAGATTTGATTTAGTTAACCTGGTGTACGAGTTTTAGATCAAGATGATTATTGTCAAAGGAGATAGACACAGTGAGCCCAGTTCAAATCCTGGATAAGGCCGTTTGCATTTCAATTTGTGCAAATACTCTTTGGAAAAGTATGAATCCACCTATTCTTCCTCCAGCTATAAGTAAATTGGAGGGGAAATTGGGCTTTTTAGTCTTGGTATAGCAACTAATCTAGGAGAAAGAAAACACTGAATTTAAGCCAGCTTTATTCCACTGAAAAATTGACCTTGGGTTGCATCATGCTCATAGCAGACAGGTTGTGAATCAAACCCCACACTAAAAACTCATAAAGTTTTAGAATTTTTTAAAATAACTATGCTAAAAACCTGATCCGGGGTCCCATTAGTAAACATATAAAATTTGGTGGTGACAGCTATAGTCAGCATTGAGTTCTATTCTGAGAGACAGACAGACAGACAGACAAAAATGTCTTTCAGAGAATTATAGTAAGATCATTGTGAGGTACTTTTGAATCCCAGAATGGAAATATTCTTCTATCCACGTATGAAATTGTCATCAATAAATAGATCTAAATATTTAATGAAAAAACACTTATTATTTTTTAACATTAATGGTTTTCAATATCTTTATTAACTTGTCCGGTCATGACTTTATATTTTGCTATCAGAGCCATTCAAGCTGGACCTTATTCCTTTTATTGTCTTTCAAATGCTCAATGCTTTCTCAGTTCATATAATACTAAAATATTTCAAATTATTCATACTAGCTGAAAACACACCCTATGAATGGGATTTTAAGTTTGTAAAACCAATGTATATTTTCCAGAGGACTTGTTAGTTAATAAATTTTGTTTGGAGATTAATATTTATAGCCCTCAGATGGCTATTGCTTGTACTGCAAATGAATAAACAACAAGATTTTTTAAAGTCTTGATTTCCCAGTTTTTTTCGCAATTTGTTACTTCTATAGTGGAAAGAAAATTTTGTATTTTGGTTTGGCTTGCAAATTAATTCGACGCATAATTTCACCCAATCTGGATGACTTATCCTATTCAGCCCGGATCTCCTTTTCCCGGGCAGCAGAAATTGGATAAGCTGCCAAACACATTCTCTTTAGCTGGACAATGCCGCCCAGTGCAGTTCTTAAATAGCAGCAGCAGCATGGACACATAAGGGAACCTATCTAATTTATGGATTCCTTGCAAGGAATCCCAGTTGAATATAAATTAGATACATTCAACATGCCTCGCACAGGCACAACTTTATGTCACCCCCAAAATTGGCTCTGTTGATTCGACACACAATTAAGCTCTCAACACCTAGCTCTCAATTCACCTCTGGGCCACTTTAATGGAGACAACGCACACTCTCCACCAGACGCACAAAACTATACGGTGACTCTAAAGTTTAATTCCTCCAACGGCAACATGACTTTAGCTAAACTACTGCGAACACAATCCCTCGCACGTCCGACGACACACGCTGCCATCTCAACCTTCTCATAAATCCATTTCGTCTCCATACTCACAATCTTACTCACCATGTCTTGCAGCACAAACACAAACTACATTTTCCATGCTGCAAATAAAAACTATTTCTAAAAACACATTTTGGCTATCGCCATCTTACTTCTTCATCATCCTCTTTTTATTTCTCATAACCTAGCGAGGAAGTAACTAAACACAAACACATCACAACTCTTCCTCGCTCAACAATAACCAAATATCTTCTCAGCAAAAACACGTAACTAAAACCCTTACTAAAACACAGCACTTTCCTTCTCACTAAAAACCAATTACAACCAAACCTCCTCAGGCTAAACTTTTGACTTTTTACCCATAACTTTGTTTTGCAGTTCGGGAATTTTCAGCTACATATTTACAGTTAAACATAAAGACTCAGTTTAGCTAACAAAATAAAGGCCCAGTTTAGCATTATAATTACAAAGTAAATGAAGATTTGCTAAAATCTTTTAAAGTTTTGTAATTTAAAAAAAATGGATGCAAGCCTGGTGAAGGTTGTATAGAAAGCCAGTAGTTACCTATACAATGTGTTTCTCATTCTTACATCAACAATTTTATCTAAGGGAAGGACAAGGACAAATATAGCTTGATGCTGGGAGTTGGAAAAAGAAGGTTGAAAACTATGTTGAACTGCATCAAGTAGTTCACTCCCTGATTTTGAATTCAGAGTTGTTTATCTCCTAGACTGGCTGTCCAAAAAGGCTAGATTGATTGATTGAATTTTATGGCATGTCAACCCAACTGTGGTTATTTTATGCCTCGAGGTTAGAGAACTGCAGACATTATAAATTTATATTTACATTTTTGTATAGTTTAAGAGTTTTTTACCCATGGTTATATGATATCAAGTATTCCTATAAAAAAAAAATTATTGCAAACAGATCTATTGGACCTACAGATACTACTGGACCTGGGATTAATGGCAATGAAGGGTCACTCCACTCTCCCCAAAGGTTCAGAACAGGAGTCTCACCATCAGATGCAGTTTAGTATCATACACAACAAAAGCTTGAGAGCTGAGTTTGATTGGAATACTATAAATGTAAGTTTACATAAATCCAATGGAATCACTTAGGTTTATAGCTGAATTTTTTCATTCTATTTATAACTTTTCAATTTCATTTTTGTCTATAGTTATGTAATTTTATTGATGTACTTAGACAAAAGTTTTGTTTTGTAATGACTTCAATCTAAAAGAAGACTAAACTAAATATCAGGAAACATGTCAACTGTTTCTTGCTTTGCAGTGTGTTTCCTGAAGATAAAAACCAATACTTAACTTGAATTGGTCCTCAGGAGAGAGAGAACAAGGAAAGAAAGTAAAAGAAGTGAAGAAAGTGGAAAAGGAAATGGTGAGGAGGTAGGAAGAGGGAGAAAGTGGGGAAGAACACTAAACGGTTAAAGGAAGAAAAAAACAAAACAAATTATTTAATATCATCAATTTAGAAATTATATTTTGGATGATTGGTGGGGGTATAGCTGGAAGGGAGAGCTATTTAAAAATGCCTGGCCCCAATCTCTCAATGGAGAAAAGCCTCAAAAGCTTTATAAATAGTAGTTCACCAACTGCCATTTGCTAACTTTATGCAATAAGAAATCTCAGAAAATGGGAAGCTCAATATCCAAATCCCCTTGTGTTGTAAAATCTTTAGCAAAAATCTTTAGCTAACGTTGAGAGATGCTTACAATATTTTGCAAGTAAAATACATTGAAAACATTGATTTTACATGTTCATCAAAGTTAAGCATTATTGATCTCAGTTAATGATTGAATTAGTATGGTGATGTTTTATTGGCAAAAACTTGGCCCGTTCTAAAAGAACACTTAGTCTCTGTTATATTCAATATTGCTGTTAAATTCTCAAATCTAACAAAAGCAAATATTTGTGTACTGACAATGTAGCACTTGCACAAGTAATAACATAAATAAGTTAAGATATCATTTTTAATTTTAGAGTATAACTTTAACAGACTGGACCCAATTTAAATTCAGCTGACATAAGATAGATATATGATCTAAGTCACACAAAATCAGCTCAATCATTCTTTTTGCATTTTAACAACATTATTTAAATAAAAACAAGTAATTCAAACATAGTCAAACTAATTCACATACAAATCTTAAAACAATTCAGTTTAAGTTAAGATTAAGTTAAATCTAAATAATTTGATTTGATTTATGATGTAATAAAAACAAGCAATATGATTATACTGTCTTTGTGTAAGTTAGATAATATATCTATGTGACATCGGCTGAATTTAAGTTGTGGCAATTTCAGATTTAGGTTTTAACAACCAAAATGATTTGTGTTGAGAGTGTATATTTGAAAAATTGCATATATTCAAAACGAGGCAAATTGAATCACAAAAATAAGGTAAAATTAAATGTAAAAAAAGGAAAAATTAAAAACTAGCAAAATATGTCTTCGTAGATATTATATTGTGTGGTTTAATGTTTAGTTAATTCAACTAGAAGACCATTATTAGTGAGTTTGATGCCTCATGCTTCTGGCTTTGTGTCAAACTAGGCACAGGTTAGTAGAAGTATCTTATATGAGAGAAAATTAAAAAATGAGACTAGAAAGATATTTTTCAATAAAAGTGTATGTGTCTGTGCCTGTATGTTATATATTAAAAAAAAAATAGATCCACAATTTTCTCTGAGCAGAATTTCCCAATATATCACTTGTATAATCAGCAGAAAAGAATGCCCAGAAAGACATGTCTGAGACAAGTCAACATCGTCTGCAATTTCCATCTTCACTCAACAAACCATCCCTTGTATATTTAAATTACTACTCCTACTACAAAAGTCAAAGGTTACAGCTCAGACACATAAAAAAGTTGGTTCTTCATTTTATACTGGTATTGCCCATAAATAAATACACCTGTAACAGTTTCTTTTTTATAAAAACTTAATTTTCTCATAAACCACAGAATGTTATTAAATAGTATTTGATTGAAGAGATTAAGCTAACTATATGGGACAAAAGATCATATTTTTTTATCTTTGCATCTTTGTATAGTTTTCCCATAGACTTCTTCAATCAAATACTATTTAATAACATTGTGTGGTTTATGAGAAAATTAAGTTTTAATTGAGAGAAAATTAAAAAATGAGATTAGAAAGATATTTTTTCAATAAAATTGTATGTGTATCAGTACTTGTATGTTATATAAAAAATAAATTCACAATTTTGTTTTTCCTATCAACTAAACATTCTCAATTTCTTGATGTGGTAGGTAGAGTGTATTTAATAATATATAATATTTAATAACATTGTGTGGTTTATGAGAAAATTAAGTTTTGATTGAGAGAAAATTAAAAAATGAGATTAGAAAGATATTTTTTCAATAAAATTGTATGTGTATCTGTACTTGTATGTTATATAAAAAAATAGATTCACAATTTTGTTTTTCCTATCAACTAAACATTCTCAATTTCTTGATGTGGTAGGTAGAATGTTCGCCAATGGTCCGGGAGATCTAGGTTCAATCCAAAGTCGCGTCATACCAAAGACTTTAAAAATGGTACTTGATACCTCCTTGCTTAACACTCAGCAATATAAGGTACATATCAAGGGTAAAGTGGAGCAATCCAGGGAAAGGAGTAGTGCCCTTCCCTACACCTCAGTGTAGTAGCTATTGAAAAGGGAGCCTTCTGGTCGCCTTCGATTACAGTCGCCAACAACTTTTTTTTTATATAGCATTAAAATAGCTCAAAATGAATTTACATTATTGCCCATAAATAAGTAACCATATGCCTGAATAAGCTTTGTTAATAAAGTATCAATCATAAATTTTATGTTTCATACACTCCTAACAATTTTTTAAATAAAAAGTTGATTTTCTTCTAAACCAAAGATTATAGGATTTTGTTATTTCTAGTGGAACATTATACAATCAAAACAAATATTATTACATATCATTTATTACCAAACTCAACAGGATTGAAATTCAGTAGCCAAAAATATGAATATATAACAGTACAAAAATAAGTGTACTCTTTATATATATTCCTACAATTTTATTTTCGGCAACAGAGAAGTTGCAATTTTAATTTTGATTTCAAAGTTTCAGTGATGTAGAGATTTGGGTGAATAATTCCTAATAATAAATGTTTTGATTGGATAATATTCCAGAAGAAATAATAAAATCCAAGTATCTTTGGCTTAGAATTTTTTTGATAAAACATTGGTATGAGTGTAATGCTTTATAAATGATACTGTATATATATATATATATATATATATATATATATATATATATATATATATATATATATATATCTTCCAAGCAGTAACAATGTTGGTACTACAGTATGATTGCACCATTTCAACTTTAGTGAAAGGTTTGGAGAAAAAGCTAGCTGGGAGCTACACAAGAATGCCCCATACTGGTTGAATAAATCCTGGAAGCTGCACCTCACAAAACAGCAGCAGTACAACCTCTTACCAACCATCTCACAAACCATCCAAGATGACCAAAACATGCTGGGCACTGCTAGAGAAATAGAACTGTTTATATGTAAAAAAAAATCGATTTGGCGTTAAATAACCTACAATGTTTGATATGCCATAAAACCAAACCAAACCTCTGATCAGGAAGGAGTCTTTAACAATAAACAATAATCAGCAGGAAACCATATTGCTCATGCAACATTTAATTTTCCAAACTTCAAAACAAAGCAAAAGGAAATTGATGAATTATTCATTTTATTAAATGATTATTCACATTTAATTAAATATTATTAATTAGGTTACTGGTAATTCCTTAAAAGTAAAGTAAAGTTGGCGACTGTAGTTGAGAGTGACCCCAAATCTCCCTTTTCGATAGCTACTACACCAAGGTGTAGGGGAGGGCACTACTCCTTTCCCTGGATTGCTCCACTTTACCCTTGATCTGTACCTTATAATGCTGAGTCTTAAGCAAGGAGGCATTAAGTACCATTTTTTGAGTCCACCAATGGCCCAGGAGACCTAGGTACAATTCCGTAAACTTGGATCAATTAATGAATTAATAATTAGGAAGAGTTTCTTTCTCCTTTACAGAGGGTCAAATAGTTTGTTTTAGAACTGAAAAGTTTGGTATGTATACTTATTGGACCCTTGGGAATGTTTTAACAAAATTTCTTTTCTTCAAAAGTGGGGCTCGCATTGAGAAGGGATCTTTATCAATAAATAATAGTAAACAGCAAGTTATGCAGCTGCAAGAAGTAACTAACTGTATAGAATTTAAATTTCCTTTCTTAAGAAAGAAAAGAAAAAGGAATTTTTTTTATATCTCTCTCAACTATTCATATCTATCTATCTATCTATCTATCTATCTATCTATCTATCTATCTATCTATCCCTTGTTTGTCTTTTTATTTTCTCTCTTCAATGGGGTTATTCTGCTACAATTGTCTTACTTAGATAATTATTCATATTTAAACAAATATGACTAATTAAGTTTATAGGAATTTCTTCAAGATGGAGACATAAAATAATTACATTCCATTATTGCTTAATTAGGGTTAACAATCCTGACAAAAAGCAAAAATGTTTAAATTGATAAATCTTTTAAGTGACACTCACTCTAATAAAGAAAAGTATTTTCTTTACAAAACTCTGTTAAATTTTTTTAGAGAACAATAATTACTTTCTAAGATAATATAAGAATATAATAAATAAATCTCTTTTCTTTTATGGGGATTTAACTTTTATAGAAACAAAGGAGGTATGCTTAGTGTAATAGTTGTCACCATAGGAAATGAAATTGGCAACCCAACTTCAAATCCTGAATGAGTCTGGTTCCATTTAACTTTGCACAAATGCCCAAGGCATAAATCCGTCTGTTCTCCCCCCAGCTATTAGTAAATAGTAGGGCAGACTAGGTTCTTTAGCCTTGGTTGGGCAACCTATCTAGGAGGAGGAAAACTCTGAATTCAAACCAATTTTACTCTGCTTAAAAACTAAACTTGTGGGTAAATACATCTATCTTTTGAGAAACAATGAATATTTGTAATGATCAGTAAAAGATTTGACAACAATGACAGTAAAGTAGGAAAATTTAATAAAAGAAAAGATTTTTTTTTATCTGTCAGTTAATCTTCCTGTGACTGAGATCCAAGTATTTATCTCTTACACAGTGTAGATGGGTATTTCAGCTAGTGTTTAATAATTGTCTTAAATAAACAATCACAAAAACAGAGGTTAGCAGATAATGTAAAACTGAAAATATTTGGCTTTAAAGTGAAAAGCTCTTAATAAGAAAGACCTCTTCCTCAATTAAGGAAATTAAACCTAATTTTGGAGGGTAAAAAACAAACGTGTTTACCAGGAAAGCCAAGTTCCTGCCCCTTGTAGTAGGAGTGTTTGGCTGACACACCATCTTTCCCATCAAAATAATGGTTCCTACCCTTCTTCCCCCGCACACACATACACACTTATTTATGGCTATAATATTTATCAGCTCTCAGTGCTGATGATGCAGCCTCCTGGGTCAGTCCTACCTGACCCTGGTGACTACTCATCATTCACTTTTATCATCGTCTCCTTGGTGAACAACTCCTGTTTTTTTATTCTTTTTGAGAGAAAGAACCGATTTGAGTCAAAATTTTCTATGGCATAAAACTAGCAAAGGAGAAACAAGGATTGTGAATTATACAAAGGGAGGTAATTTATAGAAGAGTATTATTTAAATATGTTCCTAAGTTTTGTTTTTTTATTCTTAATTTACTTACAAAATGGGTGTCTGCCACTAATTTTCCAGGAAAAGGGATCAATATATTTACAAAATATACCTTATTGGCAACCTTGTAATAGGATAGGCATCCCATCTGTAGAGAAGGTGCTGCACTTTTCATGTGAGAAAATATGGCCCATTGGATGATCACTTACTGAAAGTAAGTGATACAGATGACCTGTTGATTGTAGAAAATGACCTCTCTGTCCCTATCCACTTCCTCTACCTTCCCTTTTGTATGTTGGTTGGTTGGTTGAATTTTATGGCAAATCAACCATTGTTACTTATCTAATGCCAAATCCTCTTTATATCAAATATATATGATTAGTAAACACATTTTGTAGATAACATTTTTAAACAAGCCTGAGCTCATTTTTTGTAGACAGTCAAATGGTTTCAAGTATTTCTATTTAGTATAAATCATGTTCCTGCACACAGCTAAATAGCCTTGAGTATTGCTAGATAAGAGTTACAATTTAACATCAGTCATTTGTTTGCACACATAGTTTGGAGGAAATCTCATTTTTAAATGAATTAGAACTAATTTGTTTGCACACTAGTAATGCTATTGTTTCTACACAGTTGAATGGTTTCAATAATTGCTATGTAAAACTAATAATTTTATTCAATATTTATCTTTTGTTTACACACTGTGAAGTGGTTACAAGTACTGCTACTTAACACTAATTATTTATTTGCACATGGTCAAATGGTTCCAAGTATTGTTATGTTATACTAATATTTCAATTTAGGCAAACAGTTAAAGAGTTTCAAGTATTGCTATTTAACACAAATAATTCTATTCAGCATTACTCATTCTCTTGCACAGTTAAATGGTTCAAGTATTGTTATGTATCACTAACAATTCAATCAAACATCAGTCATTTGTTTACATACATTTAAATGATCAAACAGTTCTGTTTCTAACAATTCAACTAAGTATAAGTCATTTGTTTGCACTTAGTTTAAATGTCAAACAGTTCTATTTGACCCATAGATAGGACCCTATCAGGTGCTACCACTCCAGGCCGAGTGAATGTGGGGGTGATGGCATGAGTGGAGCCTTGTAATCAGATACAGTTTAGTGTCATATCCAGGAGATTCATTGGGAGAGGAGTCTTACTCATCTGCAGAGATACAATCGGTATATTCTACTGCCCCAGTCGACTGGGCTGCCTACCCAGAGGTTTAAATACCTTGTCTTATAATTCCTACAGTTCACAATATATCTTATTTTTTCTCAAGATATTACCATAACTTTTCAAAGATAATTATTGTATTTAGATCTGGACAAAAAATGTTCAAATCAATTCTAACTTCATAAGATAATATCTATTATACAATAAAATTTCTGCATCTATTTGTTCATAACTGAATTATTGGGAAGACAGGCCATTTTAACATAAACTTTTCTATAAGATGACACCCCAAAATTTGCCCAGCAATCAAAATGAAATTGGTTTAGAGTTAATACAGTTACTGGGAGTACTTTTTGCCAATCCCAACTTGAAAATTTTTTAGATCTTACTCAAACTATTACAGTTATCTCTGTATTTATAAAATATTTATATTTCTTATAAAGAAAAATCCTCTGAGAATTTAAATTGTTAAAAAGATTTTGAAAAGCAATACCCCTTCTTGCAGAAAATCTGCCTTGAATTGTAAAATAAAAATGCATTAAAACTAAAATATTTTTTATTTTACATTTTTTGTTTTTATTTAGTTTTGTATACATACATACATACATATATATATATATATATATATATATATATATATATATATATATATATATATTCTATGTGGTTGCATAGTAGAGCATTGTAGATCTTGAAGTAAGCGGGAGAACCCAAAATTGAGAAGATACTAAGGAAGAACCAAAATGGCTTTTGGAGAAATTGATCCACATCACAAATTTTGACAATCTATTGAATTCTAGGTATACATGCAGAAAACCTTGAGGCAACAAGATTATTTGTCAACTTCTCCAAGGCCTTTGACTCCATACACAGAAGGAAGATGGAGCAAATACTTCTTGCATACAGCCTATCCAAAGAAACTGTCACAGCTATAATGATGCTTTATAAAAACATAAAAGTAAAAGTCCGCTGTCCAGATGGAAACACCATCTGCCTAGACTACTTGCTTAGAATGTCTATTGATTTAATGAAAGATAATGGTTTCAAGTTGGCAAAGGAAAGAAGCAGAAGATACCCTGCATAAACAATTACAGATGCACCTCTGGCAAATTCACTTACCCAAGCTGAAACCCTCCTACATAGTCTGGAATGAGCAGCTGGTGGCATAGGCCTCCATGTCAATGCACACAATACAGAATACATGTGCTTTAATCAAAGAGGTGGCATCTCCATACTAAAGGGTGGGCCTTTGAAACTAGTGGACAAGTTCACCTACCAAGGAAGCAGTATCTCATCAACCAAGAAAGACATCAACACATGACTTGCAAAGGCATGGACAGCTATCGATTGGCTATTGGTCGTATGGAAGTCAGATCTTACTGATAACATAAAACGCAGTTTTTTACAAGCAGTGGTCATGTCAATACTGCTATATGCATGCACTTCATGGATGCTAAATGTATGGAGAAGAAGTTTGATGGCAATTGCACAAGAATGCTGTGAGCAATATTGAACAAGTCCTGGAGGCAACACCCTACAAAGCAGCAGCTGTATGGCCACACATCATCCATCATGAAAACTATCCTTGTTAGACAAACCAGACATGTGGGACACTGCTAGAGAAGTAAGGATGAACTCATAAGTGATATACTCCTGTGGACTCCTTCACATGGACGAGCAAAGCAGAAAGACCAGCTAGAACCTATATACAACAGCTCTGTGGCGATACAAGATATAGCCTAGAAGACCTTCCAGGAGCAATGGATGATAGAGATGGCTGGTGAGAGGGGGTCAGGGAGATCCATGCTGGCAGCGTGACATGATGATGATGATGATGATGATATATATATATTTGCACACACACACATATATATATATATATATATATATATATATATATATATATATATATATATATATCGTTATTTGTCAACCAGACAGGAAAAACAAATGTTCTGGTTTTTATATTTAAAAAAAAGGGTAAAATTTGAGTTAGGGAGATAGGGTGGCTGGAATTTTATGGGTTTTTCTAAATTTTCATTAGAAATTTCCTATCATTTCTTTGTCTGAAGATGCTGATCTAACATTTTAAAAATATAGGGTCTTCTGAAATAAATATTATTACAAAAAAATATGAATGATTTTTAAAGCTTTTTCTTTTATATGGAATTAATTGCTCTGTCTTTTAATTCATTATTATTTTACATTGAGTTCTCAATTGGACTTTGAATTACATGGATATTGAAGGAAGAAAATCCTAAAATATCAGCTGACTTGGCTTTGGATAATATATATATATATATATATATATATATATATATTAGAACCTGTTCATTCATTTAATCTATTTAATTTTGCATAGAAAAATATTTATATATCTCACTTACATTTCATTCATTTAGTAACATGACAAAACTCTATTTTGATATAGATTTTACTAAGATCCATTTCTAAGTAACAATAAACAAATAAAGTGAATAAACAAATGAATGAAGTATTTGAAAGAAATATATCAAGGAACACATATCTTACTATAATATTACATGCAATGTTATTCCCTCCTCTCAATTATGATACAAAACTGTAGTGGTGAGGCTCTACTTCTAGAGCTCTGAGAAATTGAAGTTACATCTTTGCTGACATTACTCCCAGGTTCTCTCTGACTCAAGCCGTAATACCTTATAAGGCCTCATCTATGGGTCAAAAAGAACTTTTGAAAAATTCAGAATTAGAGAAGAATACTTGAAACTATATACACATTTACCAACCCCTCTGCTCGGGCAGGATATGACACAAGGTCAATTTTTAAGCGGAGTTTAACAGGTTTTGAATTTAGAGTTTTCCTTCTCCTAGACTAGATGCCTCACCAAGGATGAAGAACTTAGTCTGCTCTACTATTTACCCATAGCTAGAGGGAGAATAATTGGATTGATACCTTTCCCAAGGGTATTAGTGCTATGTGAAATGCAGTCTCATCCAGGATTTGAACTCGTATCATCAAAATCATATAGTTATGCAAACAAATGATTTTTTGTTATTATTAAGTAGTCTAGTCACTTGAAACCAAATAATTACTTACAAATTATGAGTAATAGATTGAAACACTTGAAACCATTAAACTTTATACAGATTATTTGAACTAAGAATTAATTGTTTACAAATGATTATTATTAGATACTTACATATTTAGTTATGTATCTAAGTAATTACTGCTTGAAAAGAAACTGCTTTTCATATGAGATAACCCAACAAGGGTTGATATGCTATAAAACAAACTAAACAAACAATTTTAATCTTATCTTGGTTTTGAGAGTTAAAAGCAGGAACTCAAGAAGAATCAAACTTTATTGCATTCAATACAATATGCTATGAATTAAGTTATGTTTGGCAGTTCTAAATGATAAATTTCAGAAACTGTTTCCTTGATTCTCTCTCTCCATCCATCTCTATCATCCATTGCTCCCAACAGGTTTTCCACACTACATCCTGTGCCTACACGGAGCTGAGGTAAATAAGTTCCTACTGGTTGGACAACATTGACATGTCCATGTGTAAGAGTCCATCAAAAAATGTTACTTATCAGTTCATCCTTACTTTGACAGCATTGCCCCTCTTGTCTTGCTCATCATACTTGGACGGTTTTTGAGATGGAAGGTTAGTGGCTGTACAGCTGTTGTTTTGTGGGTTGTTGCTTCTGTGATTTGATGCTTTTTTAATATAATCAATATTTCAAATGAAATAAAAACAAATTTTTTTCCTATCCTTCTACAATCTTGGTTAGAATAGATCAAGGAGATTGAAAAGGCAAATTCATCAAGCTATTCAAAAGGATTGCCAAACTAGTAATTTAGTTTTATCTCCCCACTTCCCTCTGTTCGAAATCCTTAATGGCCCTTGCAATCTTAGGCAAAAAAATTTGCACTGATTATGTGATTCTTCAAATACTTTTAACTAGTACTTTCTGTAACTTTTATGTGTATTACTCTATAAAAAATACTGCTCATAAGTATTTGAACAAGCAGTTTCACTTTTCCAGTAGTTTTGTATCAATTGACTTTAACAGAAATGACCCAATCTGCTCACCTTTAATACACATCATAATCATCATGGTATGCCAACAACACAAATTCCTTTGAATCTTTTTCACCATCCATCCCTATCGGCCGTTGCTCTTTGTAGGTCCTCTAGACAGTATCTTGTGTCCACACAGACCTGATGAATGTCAGTTTTTGCAAGTCACCCAATACTGGTATGTCAATGCGTAGGAATCCATTGGAGAATGTCACTCATGAGTTCATCCTTACTTCTCCAGCAGTGCCAAGCATGTCTTGCTCATCTTACTTGGATGGTTTGGGAGATGGGCAGTAAGTGGTCTTACAGCTGTTGTTTTGTAGGGTGCTGCTTCCAGGATTTGTTCAAACAAACATGCAGCATTCTTGTTTAGTCTTCATCTAGCTTTTTCTCCAAACGTTTCATTAAAGTCTGAATGGTGCAATCAATCATCTTATTGTAATTGTAACTAGCTTTGATACAAATCTTGATCTCTTACCAAGTGTAGGGTATTTCAACCAGTATATATAAAACAATATGTGCCACTGTATGTTTGCATTTTTGTATTGGGTAACAAGAGAGAAAAAAGAGCGGAGGAACCTAAGGTTGTGTTCTGATTATGACTTAAGCTGTCTATTCAAGTATGGATAACTGTTGTAACTTGATTAATCGGAGAAAAGGTGCATAGCCAGAAATATGAATGTAGATTTAAATCAATTATTCATTAGGGGTTTTCATTGTAGTTGGACAAAGAAACCATTGATTAAAGAAGAAGTGAAAAAGACAAAAGGAAAAGAGATTGGTAACTGGTTTTTTGAAACATTGTTTATAATAATATCAAGTAGGGAACACTTTAATTTGTATAAGCATATAATATAAGTATTACCTGCAATATTCATATATCTAAAGTAATTTTCATTTTAAAAGTGTTAAAATTTTAAAACATCCAATATTTAAAATTGCATCAATTTTTATAGGCTGATTTTCCTACTTCACAACATCTTTGAGAAAAAACTAAAAATTACTTCCAAATTTTAAAATATTTTTTATCACCGGGGAATTGAATCAGTAAGTTGTTAACAATAGAGTTCAACTTCCATTACATGTGAATACCAATACCCTGATGGTCATAAGTCTGTCAGTCTTGAAGTAAACAACTGATGATATCCAATGCCCAATACCTGTCAGGATTAACAAGTTTATAAAATCTTTACCAATGTTTATTCAATAGTCTATAGTTCATATATATATATATATATATATATATTTATTAGATATATATTGTCATCCACAGACAGACTGTTTCGTTCTATCAGAACTCTTCAGAGTGGCTAGACCCGCAGGAAGCTCGAAGCCGGGATCGAAACCCGTCCAACTTTACGATAGACTAAGGCTTCAGACCACACGGCTACAAGCGGACTACGTTGGCTAAGGGAATTTTAAGGTATTTTATTTTTAGCAACAGCAGCAGCAGCCTTTGTTTAATATAGCAGTCTATATTCCATGAATTAAATATATATATATCTAATATATATCTATTTATTATTATTATATAATAGCTCTATCCTTGATATTGAGCACTCTCCATATTATATTGTACTTGGTACGACACAAAGTGATTTAGTGACAACCAACACTCTTATAAGATAATACATAGATATATATATATATATACAAATCAATAAGACCATAGCCTGATACAGTTATCAGATGATTTCTAATCTGAAATTTTCACTGCATAATGTTCAATCTATGTGATTAATATTCACCACTGAATTAATTGTATTGACAAAGAAAGATACTATATTGAAGAATAAACATTTGTTGGGTAGAATAAACACTTTTTTCATCATTAAACTATGAACTTAATGATGTACACACATATTTAAGTGTGTGCATGTATATGTGTGAATGAAGATAGACAGACAGACAGACAGAAAGGAGTTGATAAGGATAGATAGATGAATAGATAGATTTGGCCGCAACAAAATCTTTACCCCATTCTCATCTCTTTCTTTTAAGCAACATCAATAAAACTGAAACCTTGAAAGTTTGCCTAAGTGTCCTTTGGGATTGCAGTCTCTCAATAATATTTTATTGTTCAACTCAATCTATAGAACATCCACGCTGCTATTAAAGTTGAAATGTTTGCTTGTTTAATGGATTGCTGACTGACTATACTGACAAAGCATAAGGATAAGAATAATCAGAACAAAACTTTTATTTTTCTCTTCTTTTCTCTGGTTACCCAAAGTAAAGCACAAGCTTCACTGTTGCCAATACAGTTATTGGATTGACCAACATGGACTCTCTCTGTTATTATATCGGCTAAATGTCAAACACCTTCCCCATCACTTGGCATTGAATGATATCTTGAAGAGAAAATTAGAAACAACAGGGATATCATTCCTCCTTGAGTCACCAAGTCTCAACCATAGAGAAAGTAAAATATTAAATGGAATAAGACTTTCTATTTTCCAGAAACAAGCCCTTGATATGAGATTGCCTGTTGTGACTTCTTCTCATGTAGCAATTTGACAGCTTCAGCCATCTCTCCTGGATCCATCCTGCAAACTGAGGAGTACAAAGTTACAGAACATCTCCTGGCTGAAAGGTATCATTTTATATTGATTGCCATCAAAATATCTGATATAACCGAACAAGACATTTCTCTTTGATGAAAAATTAAGACTGAGGTATCAAAACTCCAAGATGAACTATGACTTGAAAAGAAATTAAAAACTTTACAAACCTTTTAATGATTTTTTTAAAATTGCTTTTTGTAAGAAAGAATTAGAATATGAAATTCTATAGTGGAGGCATGCATTTCTAATTAGTCTCTTCAAAAGCTATGTAGAAGGCCACACTCAATGATTGAGAAGGCTGCACGTATCTTTAAGGTTACTGGTTATCCACTTCTATGCAGCACCATCTTCCTTGAAGTTTCCTTTTTAAAGTATATTTGAACCTGCTCCAGTAGTCTCTTCTATTTATCTAGTTGCTACTCTACTTTGTATTTCAAAAGCTTCCTTGGGTCACCATATCATGACTTTTCAGCTATTTCAATGTCTCTACATTGCTATAATCCAAGGCAACTCATTGGTCATCTTGCCTGCTGGAACATTGTCTTTAGAAGAAAAAAGAAAATGGGTAACATTGATTTCAATTTACTAACCTTTATTCCAAAAGAAATAATCAACGTGACCAGGTAAAAGTTGTATGCATTTAAATTGATTGAAGTTTAATATTTTTATAAAAGGTTGATCTGTGGTCATTCAAAAAAAAAATGTTAGTAAAAATTTAAGAAATGAATTGTGAATTTGTGAACAATTACACTGAGTAACAACAAGAAAAAGACAAACCCTTTTTGTTTCAAACCTAAACAAATAATCCTAGACTAGATTAAACTCAAAATGCTGATTCTGTAGAATATCGGTCAGCTCACAACCAGCAAATCAGTGGACAGCCCATTTGCCAAGAATATGTAGGTGAATAGACACCTCTAATGCAAATGGGCAGGTCCATCCTTGTACAGTGGACCAATCCACATGCACTCTCCCATAAAAGAGGTGAACAAAGTTGGCTAGTTTTTCAGGAGGCAGCCATGTTACTTTTGGCTTCTACAAGTGAGTGCTGTTTATTGTTATTCTATATCTCCCCCTCCCCCATCAGGTATGAGCAATGGTCTTTCGGGGGGAGTAAGTTCCTTCAATCCCGGCTTGTTGTGAGAGTAGATGAAATAAAGCCTGAGCAGGCCTTGATTGTGTCATCACGGGTAGCTGGTTGGTACTGCTTGGTGGCAGGGGTGGTTGTGATGACATTCCACTGTCTATAGTTTGCAACGCTGGTACTTTGCTTTCATCGTTCCCCTGTAGTAGTGGTGATCCGTTTGTAGGACTTAGAATTGGATATGGGGTTACAGAGGCTTTGAGTTTCCGCAAGGTTATCCTCCCTGATCCTTTGACTCTGATCGGGTATTGGTTGTGAGGGAGAGTTTCGACGACCTGGCCTGTTGTATTCCACCGACCATTGTTCATGTGCTGCATAGAAACTATAGAATGGGCATAGTGTGTGGGCGGTGCAGTTGTATTGTTCAATGAGTCGGGCGTTGTGCCAAGACAGGCTTTTTTCACAGTTTCGTGCTGCGGCTATCCATTCTACATGCAGCTTGTACAATGTAGGTTGGGATGGCACAAAATCGCGCACCCGGCGATGGAACAATAATTGAGCCAGGGACAAGCCAATATTTTGGATGGGTGTATTTCAATATTGCAGAACAGGTCTTGCAACCCTATCGTTGTCCAAGGACCCTTGAGCTTCCGTGTTGCCAATTATTATCCTCTTGGCCATTTTGACAGCCAGTTTCACCCGACCATTTCACTGGGGGTAGGCGGCAGATGATAATCTGTGCTATACGGTCCAGTCCTTCAGGAACTGCGTGAACATAGATGACACAAAGGGGGGTCCACCATCACTGCTTAATTCTTCGGGGGCCCTGTGTATCTGGAAGATGTCTCGGCAGATAGAGATTAGCCTCAATGCATTAGCTTGCCTGTGATTCAAGTGGTGAATAATGAGCCAGCCAGTAAGTCTGTCAGCACATGCCAGGTACATTTGATTCCCCACGTGGAATAGATCCATAATTATCTGTTGAAGTGGCCACTTGGGGCATGGCGTTAAGGTAATGGGCTCCCTTGGTTGACTAGGGGCGATCTTTGAACATTCTGTGCAGTTGGCTCTGGTAGTGCGAATTGAGACATTCATCCCAGGCCTGATTCATTGGTGTGAGCCTTCATACTGACCTCACCCCGATGGGCTGAATGCAGGCTGTGTAAAATATTTGTGTGTTGTGAGGTGGGGATTATGATTGGCTAGTTGGCTAGTTTTTTTAGGAGGCCACCATGTTACTTTTGGCTTCTACAGGTAAGTGCTGTTTATTGTTATTCTATAGATTCCAAATCTGTACACAGTCTTAGCATGTTTTTGAAGTATGCACATTATATATAGTATCGTCCATGAATAAGATTACCCAACCAAATTTTTATAAAAGGTTAATTTTCTTCTAAACTGAAGATACCATCCAACAACAGAGAATACTTCTGTAGAGGAAAAACATTCCAGTGAGTGTTAATGCAGATTAAGTGAAGTCAATGCCATCAAGACTACAAGTTGTAATACAAAACAAGAAAATAAACACAGCCACATCAAATATTAATTTGCATTTGTCAACTTTTTTGAACTGCTACATAATCATATTTTTGTTACATTTTGATTCACTGCAGTAGAATTTAGTAATCAATAATACCTAGTTATATCCATTTTAATAATACAATGTTACATTAGAAATAATGAAGCCCTGTAATATTTGTTTTGATTTTGAAGAAAATTACCTTTTTATAAAAAATTGTTTGGGCGTACTTATTTGTGATTGACAACACTGGCCTGTGATGTTTTCAAGGTTGAATACATAATTGCTGATTTTAAAGCAGTTTTTATGCTGAATCCAAAAATTACACTCATTTTTTCTAATCAGATCAAATTGTTAAGGTACAAGCTCTTATTTGAAATGTATAGAATAGTATTATAACTCTATTTATTTTCTTGTTGAATTAAACAAATAATGCTAAATTTAGGGCTGATATTATGTCATATTAAACTGAAAAATATACAAAAGAAGCTATTCGTAGATGAAAAGTCTTTTCAAGAACTTCCTCCGGTGCTCAGCAGCCAACACATCCCGTTTTAAGCACTAGCAGTAGTCAGGAAGAAAGTTTACATCCTACTGGCCTTGGTAGCGCTTTTCCATAATGCAAATGTCTTGGTGAAAGTGTTCACCCTGTTCTTCATTCAAATCTCCACAGTTCTTTGGAAAATAGTTCAAGTGTGATTGCAGAAAGTGAAGTTTGACTGACATTTATACCCCAAGTTGGTGGAAACTCTTCAATAGCTCTTCAATTTCCTTCTTATATTCCACACTCTGGTGGTTTCCCAGGAAGTTTGTAACAACTGACTTCAGTGCCTGTCTGGCTGACAGTTCAGCTTCATTCAGTGCTTCGTCGAATATTGGATCTTTCATGAGTTCTCTTGAGTCTCTACATGTTTGGTAACTTCTGGAAAAAAGCAAACCCACTGCCTTCCCTGTTCATTGTCTTCACAAAGTCTTTCATTACTCCTAACTTAATATGTAAGGGTGGAAGCAGTATTTTGTTTGGTTCAATGAGAAGGTGAGACTGAATGTTATGCAAGCCAGGTTTTAATCCACTTTTTTCTGACATAATGTTGGTCATCAGCCCATCTGTTCCAGAGACACAGAAAACAAGAATACTTTGAGTGCCCACTGTGGAGCCTTAGGATCCGTCCAACCACCTTAAGATCTCCACAGTTGTGTGTGTGTGTGTGTGTGTGTGTGTGTGATATTTATTACGTCAACTAGCATACCCATCTGGTTAAAAATTATGGTGTACACAATAAAAGCTTTTTTTTAACAGTAAATGTGCAAATGAACATGCACTGATGACAATCAATATGACTTTTGGCAATGGGTGTGGGTATCAAATTTACTTAAGTCCTTATAAATGCTTGGGATGGCCTTGTTTGGCCCCTTGAGAGGTGTCTTATAACATTTAATGAAATTTGTTATTGAATAATGTCAAGTCAAATCTAACTTATAAAGGTTTAGGATGGCTCCGTTTTCCTTGAGGGGCCTTTTTTAACATTTTATGAGATTCATTTTTGTATAATTTTAGTAAGGAAGGAAATCAAATTTCACTTGAACCCTTATAAAGGCATGGGGTGACGTTGTTTAGCTTCTTGAGAGGTCTCTTCTAACATTTAACCAGATTTGTTATTGTCTAATGTCAATATAGCTATAAAGTATTTGGGGGGTGGCCTCCTCCATTAGGGAACCAGGAAGGCACTTTCAAATAGCTATGCTTCAGCCAGATTTCAATTTCCTTTGCTTCAAGTGTAGATCTCTACTCACAAGTGAATAATTCTGGTGCCTGTGGTAGGATCTTTTGAATAATCATGGATATAATCATAATTTGTATTTGAAAGCCAGTCATTTTCAAGAAAAAAAATAAGTAGATGGTTATAAAAAAAGATAATATGAATTTGAGCAGAAACTTATGATGAAAAACAGAAATCAAAATTTTTTGTGCAGCACCTGAATTAATTTGATGATGATGGTGGCCAGACAAGGATTTTTAACTTGGAATAAAGCCCAAATCGGTCAAGCAGTTAATGTCTTGTGGAATTGTTTAGTGTGTGCAATTGCTGCTATCTATGATGATAGAGGCATTGGTGATTATAGTTGTAGAAAACATTAAAAAGGAATGTATGTGCTGTCAATAATGATAATAATGCCTGTGCTGGTCATATTTATTGTAACAATAATAATGATTTAAGTTGTCTAGTCATGGTGCCAATAGTAGTAGTAGTAGTATTGGTAGCAGTAGTCATAGTAGTAGAGGCAATGTTGTGTAATGCCATTGATCATGAAGACGATGAACACAATCTTGACTTGTGGCAGTGCAAAATAGAGGAGTGAGAAACTGAAATTTGATGGAGGGAGGAGAACAATGAATGTTGAAAAGGTAATGACATTAAATATACACATCATGATGATGATGATGAGGAGGATGATGTTATTAACGGAGAGATAAAGCTGGTAGCAATGAATGTTGTTAATTTTGGTGGTAGTGGTGGTGGTGGTGGTGTTGGTGGTGTATTGTTGACGATTGTCTTGGATTGGTGGTTATCATTATAATAATGACATTCACAACAATGGTGAAATACAATAATTGCAATTTAAATTTAATTATCTATATGATTGTCTACCTACTTTTCTTCTCTGTTTTCTTTTCTTTCTCTGTGTGTGTCTCTCTCTTTTCACTTCTCTTTCTCTCTCTCTCTCACTCTCTCTCTCTCTCTATCTCTCTCTCTCTCTATATATATATATATACTAGCATAGATCCTGTCATAAATGCAGGTCTGAGGATTCAAAGTGTGTTGAGAATGCAGATGCATCAACCAACTGAAATCCTTCTGAATCACACATGTAAACAAGAAAGAAAGAAAGAAAGAAAGAAAGAAAGAACACAAATTATTGCAGACAAAGGAGAAGACTGAAGTTAGAGAGAGAGAGAGAGAGAGAGAGAGAGAGAGAGAGAGAGAGAGAGAGAGAGAGTACCTCGTTATTACCAATAATAAAAATCACTGACATATTTGAATTTCAAAAATAACTTGTGCTACCATAACAGGATTTCTTATTATTCTGTAATTCTATTGTATATATATATATTGATATGTATGTTTTAATGAATATATATATATATACACCGGTGATATAAAACAGAACTTAAAACCACCTATTGTTACTAATAGTTTCAGGTTTTCACAATCATGCAGTAGTACTACATTTAGAAGAATCTTTCAAGTGGTACAAGAGGGTGGTGTATAGAATATGAAATGAAATTGGACTTACATTACAAAAAACCAATGTCTATAAAAAAATAGACACAATAAAGATATCTTCAAAAAATTTCAAAAATTCGTTATAATTCATTGAACATTTTTTTATCTGACTTTTTTTTAAATACATGATTATAATGTAAAAAGGCAGGGCAGAAACCTCTTTTTATATGCCAGTTTTTCTATACATTGCTGTCTTGTAGCAAGATTCTTCCAAACATTGTATTACTTAATGATCATGGAAATATTAGTTGCAATATGTGGTTTTAATATTAACATTATACTGCCTATATATGCTCTATTCAAGATATCAAGCACTCTCTCTTTCTCTGTAGATACTGCAATGTTTTAAACGCAGTAATGATTTTATATTTTTACAATCATCAGGCAATAATGAAGTTTTTTCTATTTCAAACTCATTGTTATATCTTTATACAATCACCAGATATCCTTTCTTTCCATACAAACAGAACATCTGAGGAAGGCAATAGAATGGGTTGGCTGACAATATCAAAAACACAAAGAAGAGATTCAATCATTTACAAAAATTTAATAATTCAGCAATTTAATTTCTAAATTTATTTTTCAGGACAACTGAATATCTTCTTTATGTTTTTGATATAATCAGCACAATGTTCCAGTCAATCCATTCTATAGACTTCCTCAGATGTATGCATACCAAATTTGGTAGTTCTACATCAAATTTGTTTAGCCATTTATAGAGGACAAATACTTCCCAGTTATCAAAATAGATGAGCAGAGATATCCAGCATTACATTACAAAAATGTGATAAAATATTTTAATGAAATAATTTTGTTATATATTCGAGCAAGATTCTATAAATATAGAAATATGAACGTGACAAATATACATAAAAAACAGTTTTAAATCTAAGGAAAAATTCTTATTAGTTTTTCAGAGCCTCTTTGTATGTAGTATTTCTAATTCTTCCATCTTTTGCCAAGGTGTAGTTTTTTTTCACAATTTACTCAACAACCTACATACAGCTGGCCATGGAAAAAACATGGATTTGACTTATTTACTTTACTTTCTCATCTTAGACTATTGTCCTCATCTTAGTTGAAATATTCAGATTTTGGCTTTTGTACCCTTTAGATGTCTTTGTCAGAGTTGGTAACCTTCAGGATAAAGACAATAGTCCAAGTTGTATAAATAACATAAATAATAACTCCACATTTCAGAAATTTAGATAGATGTAGACCTGACTTCATTATTCCACCATTTCTGAAGTCAAAAAACATTTTGTATTTTCTATAAAAGTCTCTATATCATACTGTTTGGCTAGAAAGAGAATATTTTGCCATCCAATGACCTCCAGTGATTTTGAATGATCTTAAAAGCCAACCATGAATGATCTATATTGGAGTCAAGGTCAAGTCAATATTCATTCAAAAAATCAGGTCTTTGGCACTTTCTGCTTGGCTATGATCCTTGGACACACACACACACAAACGTGCACAAAAACATTCTTTCTTTTTCCTTTTCATTTTTTTAAAGATATCAACCCCTTTATGGGTTATTTAATGCCAAAATTTGATTCATTTGTAAATGTTGAGAATAATCATAACTATTTACAATTTTCCATCGTGATCATTTTTTTTTTAAATTGCACTTTTTTATTTGTCTATAATAATAATCATTTTTTGCGCATAGTTATATAAGTAAGTAAAGTTGGTGACTGTAGTTTAGGGCAACCCGAAGTTCCCTTTTCAATAGCTACAACACTGAGGTGTAGGGGAGAGCACTACTCCTTTCCCTGGATTGCAAAACTTTGTAGGATTTGTCAGGTTGCGTAGGGAAATTAGTTGCGATAGCCAAGAGTAATTAATTGCATTAGCAACCTGACAAATCCTACATGGCACTGCAGACAGGAAACTCAATTCCCGATTGAGCAACGGGAACTATTTATGGTGCCTTGGGGCATCCTATTGTACAAAAGTGGATTATTCCATTGCATAGATCGTCATTGGCTGCTTGTAAGTAAGTGAAAGTATTTTATTATATAAACCAGCTTCAGTTTAGCATTGTAAGGAGGACAGCACTGAGCTATGACCTGCTTTATTTCTGTCTGCCAGCTGGATGCTGTACGGAGGTATGTGTTATTGTTATTCTACAAACTTTACTCTTGATATTTACTTTATGCAGAGTGTTAAGAAAGGAGGTATCAAGTACCATTTATTGAGTCCTTGGTATGACTCAACCTGGGATTGAACCCCAGTCTCCCAAGTCATTGGCAAATACTCTACCCACTGAGTCAATGGGCATGTTAGCTCAGTTGGTAGAGCGGAGGACTGTAGAGGATTAACATATTTATATAGTATCATGTAGTACTATCCAATATTCATAATTTTCAGACAGATTTAATTGACTCAAAAATGAGACTCTTCAAACTTTTAGTATGAATAATGCCTTGTATGTAGGTATTTATCCAACCCCTCTGCTACAGGCAGAATATGACAAGAGGTCAATTTTTAAGCAGAATAAAGCTAGTTTGAATTCTGACTTTTCCTTCTCCTTGATTAGTTTCCTTACCCAGACTGAAGAACCCAATCTATCTTACTATTTATCTATAGCTGGGGAAAGAACAGATGGATTCATGCCTTTCCCAAGGGCATTAGTGTGAAATGAAACACAAACAACTCAGGATTTATACTTGGATCACCAATTCCATTTTCAAATATGATGATTACCATTACACTTAATTCGTCTTATATGTTTGTATCCCTTGGTGAACTCTGTATTGGTGTGTTTGTAATTTCGGCTTATTAAATCTGTAATGGTATTAGTTGTGATATAAGTCAGTTAATAACATATACACCATAAACTTAACTGAATATTAACATCCTAAAATCGAACAGTAATTGAAAGTCCATTGGATGTACAAACCTCCTCAATAACTTATCAAACACCAAACATACAACTACAGAGATCAATACCATGATTGATTGATTAATTGATGGATGAATCTTAATGGCATATCTGGGATTATGTTATGCCTAAAGGTCAGTTAATTGCTTACATTGTATATTAATATAAAATGCCGTGGTGTAATGGTTATCGTTGTAGGAAATGAACACGTCGTAGGAAATGAACATGTCAACAGGAGTTCAAATCCTGGACCAGGCTAATTGCATTTCACATAGCACTAATACCCTTGGGAAAGGTATGAATCCAATTATTCTCCCTCCAGCCATGGGTAAATAGTAGGGCAGACTAGGTTCTTTAGTCTTGGTGAGGCAACTAGTCTAGGAGAAGGAAAACTCTGAATTCAAACCTGTTAAACTCTGCTTAAAAATTGACCTTGTGTTATATCCTGCCCGAGCAGAGGGGTTGGTAAATATGCATTGTATATTAATATTTACATTCTTTGTGTTATCTCTTAAGAGTTTTTTAGCAGTCTCTTAAGAGTTTTTTAGCAGTCACATGATATCAAATATTCCTATCTAATATAAATAATTCCAAACAGATCTGTTTGACTCATAGATGGGATCCTAAAAGGTACAACTATTCCAGGTTAGAGTAGACCCGGGAGTAATGACAATGAAGGAGTACTGCATACTCCCCAGATCTCCAGAACTGGAGCCTCACTACTTGATGCAGTTTAGTGTCATACCAGAACACCTATTTTTTTTTGGTGGGTAGGGGTCTTATCTCTCTGCAAGGGATACAGTCAGTTTACTCTAAGCCCTGCTGAGAGGGCTACCAAAGACTTGGGTTTTGGGTCAAAATTCATAACAGGTATCACAAACAACATTACGGACTTAATAAGCTAAAAATACAAACATAGTAATACAGATTTCACCAAGGGATATGTACAAGATATTATTATCATAGCATAGATTAATGATAATAAATCTTACACCTTGCTACATATTGTGATATGGCTAACTTTATAGCAATGGACCCATTCAGTGGAGTTGTTGGGAATTACACATTTCTAAATTATTACTGTTACTACTACTACTACATGACATTCTAGGATTTTATTAATTATGAACATTCTTTTTCTTCATGAGAAATCAGCCCAGTAGATAAAGCAGAGATTTTAGTTGCAAAGGTTCAAGGGTCAATAGCACAAATAAATCGACTGAAGCCTGGTTCAGTTTGGCTGGTAACTTGCCAAAACCTGTTTAATTTTGTAGCAGAAAGAGCAGTTATAAGCACATCTGCAACAATAGTAAAACTCAATGAAAATATCACGTCTATGAGGATTTCTAATATATGATTATTGACTAAGCTTAGCCTAGTTGTGGCATAAGGCCAAAAGTGTTGGGTGCTCAGTGAGTATCAAACTTATTAGTAAAGATTAGCAAGCCTAGCACACTTAAAAAAATAAATATAACTTAGATTTGTGAGGGTCACTGAAGAACGCCACTTATGAGTTTGTTTTTGCTTCTTCAGCAGTGTCCAACATGTCTGGTTTGTGTTACTTGGATGGTTTTTGAGATGGGATGTAAGCAGCCGTACAGCTGCTGTTTTGTGGAGTCTTGCTTCCAGGATTTGTTCAAAACAGCATGTAGCATTCTTGTAGAGTTCCCATCAAGCTTTTTCTCAATGCATTTTGTTAGCATCTATGTAATGCATCCATACAAAAGTATTGAGACAGCTATGGCTTGGAAAAAAATCCCGTTTTATCTTATCTGATAGATTAGACCTCCATATTATTGATAATCTATTGATAGCAGTCCAAGCCTTTGCTAGGCATAAGTTAACATCATTTTTAGTAGATGAGAAATTGCTGCTGAGGTATGTGAACTTGTCTAGTAATTTTAGAGGCCTGCCACATAGAGTAGAGATGGCTCTTTCTCATTTAAAAATATGTAGTAAAGTTGGCAACCGTAGTCGAGGGTGACTCAAAGGATTGCTCCACTTTACTCTTGATCCCTACATTATAATGCTGAGTGTTAAGCAAGGAAGCATCAAGTACCATTTTTTGAGTTTTTGGTATGACTCGGGCCATTGGCGAACACTCTAACCATCACGCCAATGTCCGGTTTAAAACATATGTACTTTGTTTTATTTGCACTCGCATGGAGGCCAATACCTCTTGTTGCTTGCTCTAGGCTATGCAGTAGGGAGTCAGTTTGGGCAAGTGTATTTGCAAGAAGCACTAGATCATCTACATAATCTGCATCTGTTATAATTTCTGCAAAATATTTTCTGCTTCTTGCTTTTTTTTAGTGTAAAGTCATTTTCTTTTATTCGATCTTTACATCACATAATCAGAACTAATAATATTTTTCATGTTCTACTGCAATCATTTTTAAAAAATTATAATATAATATTAATCATTTCTTTGTACATACATGAGTGTGTGCATGTGTGTGTTTATGTTCAACATAAGTGAATAGAGATTAGAGAAGGAATGAGTTGATGATAAGCTTTACCCCACTGCACAACAGAAGTAGTTTTGACATAGACTCAGTTTAACATATGGAGGTCCTCAAGGTGTAATGTTTACCATTGAAGGAAATGGACATGGCGAACTGAGTTCATTCCTTGACCTGGCTGTTTGCATTTCTACACAGTACTAATACCCTTGGGAAAGGTTTGAATCCAATTATTCTCCCTCCAGCTATGGGTAGATAGCAAGGTAGACAGGGCTCTTTAAAGTTGATATGGCAACTGGTCTAGGAGAAGGAAAACTTAGAATTCAAACCTGTTAATTCTGTAGTTGTCTTTATTGGGAATCCTTTTGAGATGAGGCTTCTTAATCTGAGAACTAATTTTTTTATTTACTGCGGACTTTTTGTCCTCATCTTGGTAGTAATTACTGCCTTCCATAGTGATGCGATAGACAACAACTATGGAAGGCAGTAATTACTGGGGATACGATTACAAGACTCAGCATTCCTATCCGAGGTTGCGGTTAATCACCTGAAGAAGGCCAGAGGTGAAATTTGGCCAAAACGTAGTAAGAAGAAACAAGAAAAAAACTACCAAGATGAGGACAAAAAAGTCCACAATAAATAAAAAAAAATAAAAAAATTAATTCTCTGTTAATTCTGCTTAAAAAATTGACCTTGTTTAGCATCCTGCTTGTACAGAGTGTTGGGCAAATATATAGAATCAGTTTAACATGGGGTCCCATGTGCATATATCTGAGCAAAGACAAAAACTACTCTATATTCATCCCAGCTATGGGTTAAATAGTACCACTACTGTTCTTCTAGGAGAATGGCTTTGGCATTAAATAACCTAAAAAGAGTTGATATGCCATTAAACAAAGAAATGCACTAATGCCCTTGGAAAAGGCATGAATCCATCATTTTTTCCCCTCCAGCTATGGGTAAATTTTGGGACAGACTGGATTCTTTAGCCTTGGTAAGGCAATCAATCTTGAAGAAAGAAAACTTTGAATTCACACCAACTGTACTTTTCTTAAAAATTGACTTAGTGTCACATCCTGCTTGTGGTGGAGGAGTTGATTAAAATACATTCACAGTCATTATAAGAATGATTGCCTGTCCTATCATACTTTTATTGTATGAAATATGAATGAATATGGTTGGTTGGTTAGTTAGTTGGTTGGTTGGTTGATTTTATATAGCATATCAACCTTTATAGGTTATTTAATGCTAAATTCATTTTTACACAAATAATCAGTTCTATTTCAAACAATTCAGTTTAGCATGAGTAAACAGTTTGTCAAAAACATTTCTATTACAAGCTATTCAGTTTAGTCAAATTTCAACCAATTCACTTTAGTGTAAGTATAGCTTTTATTTACACACAGTTAAATATCAAAACAGTTCTATTTCAAGCAATTCAGTTTTGTGTAAGTACAGTTTCAATGTCCAAAACAATTCCATTTCAAATAATTCAGTTTAGCATACAAAAACAGTTCCATTTCAAACAATTCAGTTTAGCATCATAGATAGGACCCTACCAGGTGCTACCACTCCAGGCCAGAGTGGATCTGGGAGTGATGACAATGAAGGGGTACTCTGCATTCCCCATAGCTCCAGCATTACTGGAACCTCACAATCAGATTGTTTAGTGTCATATCAAGAACACTTGTTGGAGGGGTCTTACCCCTCTGCAGAGATGCAGTTGGTGTATTGCACAGCCCCAGCTGACTGGGCAACATGAATAAATATGTGGATGAAATATCAAATGAAATTGAAGAGAAGTAAGACATGAAAGTCAATTTGGTAGAATGCTTATATATTTATTATGATATTTCCCTTAATATGAACTTCATTAGAATTAGAAACATTTTTTTTAATTTTAGGAAAAATATTGGATAATGTTAAAACAACCTCATCAACAGTTAAAACGTAATGAAAACCTCATAGAAAGTTATATTATTACTCAATATTTTCCCAAAAATTAAAATGTCCAAATCATTAACTGATGAAGCTGATGCAGAGAAAAATCCATTATAAAATATCATCACTCTACCAAATTGGTTTTTATATATGTATGAAATATGTATAGTATTTATAAAAGAATTGAGACTGAAGTTGTATTTGCCAAGACAGAAATAAACAATAACAAACACAAATTTTCTTCAAAATTATTCCCTTGACACACCTATTTCATTGAACTTTCCATACGTTAAAGCACTTCAGAAATTCCTCTTTTGATATGGTGTGAAGCTGCATCTCATATTTCTTTTAATGTCTTCTCTATCTTCAAATCTTAATCTTGAGATGAATTTTCAGTTTAAGAAGTACAAAAAGTCATATGGCATTAGGTCAGATAAGTATGGAGTTTACTGCATTTGCACTATCTTGTGTTTCCCCAAAAACTGCTCATCAAAAGATATTGAGATTTGACACTGACTCCTCAAGTCTTCATCTAAACTTCTAGTCAGTCTGGACATGTAAAGAAAAGTGTAGATGTTGAAACATCATCATTTTATTATATAAGTTATTCAGTTATACACACATCTTCATTTAAATTTAAAATTAAAAGATTAACCTTTTGATAACTCTGGGTATATGTAAATATAACAACTATTATAAAACAGAATAGTATCATTGAAGTGATTCTTATGCAGAATTACTCTCCCTCTTCTTCCACAAATCCATTAATTATTCTATTTTGTGGAAATAAACTCTATGTTGTTCATTGACAATAAATAAGGCACATAGCCAAAGTTTAAACAATATTAGAATAGACTAGCCACAATCAGAAGTCATTGAAAACTCTGTGTTGCTTTTATCAAAGCTACGGATGCATAAAATACAATAAAGTTCAAGTAGAAACATAACTGAATAGGGGCTATTTAAAAATGCCTTCCTAGCCTCACCAATGGAGAGTACTACCCACTAAATCTTTATAAATAGTAGATCATCAACGGGTACTAATAATACTGCAATAATATTAATAAAATATCATTATTGGAATCAATTCATAATTTAAGGTAAACTCTTATTGTAAAGAATGTAATGTATTATTATTTGCATATTTATGCTCATTTTACATTGATCAAATATCCTGATCTAATCATGCCTTTACTCAGATGGGTAGTAAGCTGATCCTTAATCCAGCTTATGACATTTTTTCCTGTTAACCCAAAACCTGCCTGTATTATTTCAGAAAAAAAATTTTAAACTTATCTTTAATAATTAGCTTGGGGGCCTTCCAAAAATAATGTATACACAAGTTAAGATTAGTATGGATATTTATTACATGTAAAAAGTTTTATCGCATTTGTAAGACATTGGCAAGATCTAAAATCTAAATATAGTAATTTTTTGTAACTGCTCCATAAATGGGATGAAGGTGGCTATTAGATTTAGTAATAATGCATGTTTATTTATTGTAAATTTTTCCTTTTCAAATGTCAATAAGTATTAGTGGAGTCCCTTCAAAGTGACAAGCACTCTCAAACCTTAGGCTACGCACCTCAAGTCAAGCAAAGAGGGAAAAGAATAGCGAAACGTAAGAGAAATATTTTGTGATGTTCTTGATACTTCAGAATAATGCCGCATTTTGATGACATACAATATATATTTATTAAGTTTTACTTAGCCTGGCACAAGATTACAAATTTGGGACACTCAGTGAGGGCTGAACTCACAACAATTGGTGAGACTAGTTCTCTATCCTCTACTCTATTTTAAGGAACCACTAACTTTTATTATATATCACATTTATTAGAAAGCAAAAAGTTT
Organism: Sepioteuthis lessoniana; assembly: GCA_963585895.1. Taxonomy (NCBI): domain Eukaryota; kingdom Metazoa; phylum Mollusca; class Cephalopoda; order Myopsida; family Loliginidae; genus Sepioteuthis; species Sepioteuthis lessoniana. The sequence continues at coordinate 33,846,204 of OY757935.1, forward strand.
TTTTTTAATCTTATTAAGTTTTAATGAAGGGGTATGTTAATGTGTGTTAATGTTTATGTTCTTTTATTGCTTTTGAAAAATACATGGCCTACAAGTAAACAGACACAATGAGAAACAATTATAATGAAGACCAAATAGAAACACCCACACATACACAGATAAATATATGGAAACAGTTTTCATTTTCATTTGGTATCACTCAGGTTCTATTGCGGGGAGGGTATTTGTACACACAAGTCTGAAACCAAAATCAATCAGTTATTCATTCATTTATTTACTTATTTATTTATTTTTTCTGGTATGATTACAAATTAAAACACTCTCTTGAAAAAAATATATTGCAGCAAAGCAGATGTAATACGGCTAGTTCAAAATATATACAGTATTTTACCTTTTGTTTAAAATATATGAATTTCCTTGCATCTATCTTTTATCTATCTTTATTCTTAGATGAAATATTTTCAACCATCATTATTATCATTAATTTTGACAAGTAATTTCTTTCATTTTCTAATTTTTTATTTGTTGATTGATGGCCCATGTATGTTTCAATAAAAAAAAACTAATAAACAATAAAGGGAAATACTTGTCAAAATTAATCTCAAAATAAGAATAGAAAAAACAAAACATGTTAATAATACTACTTGGATAAAAAAACAACTATAAAAAGGTTGGTTGGTTGGTTGGTTGGTTGGTTGGTATGTCATCCCTTGTTTGTTTATTTAATGCTAAAATCAGCCTTTTTTTTCAAGCAATTATATGGTTTTAAGTAACCATTCCTATTTAATAATAGTAATCATTTGCACATAGTTATATGATTTCAAGTACTCCTATCCAATACTAATAATTTTCAAAAAAATCAATTTGACGGGACCTTAATAGGTGCTACCACTCCAGGTTAAAGTGGTTTTGGGAGTAATGGCAACAAAGAGGGCGGTCATCACACACCCTAGAGCTCTAGAAGTAGAGCCTCATCACAAGATGTAGTTTGTAGGGAATGAATAAATGAATAAAAAAATTAAATTAAAAAAAAAAAAAAATTGATAAAAAGAAAACTATCAAATTTGAAGAAACTCCCAGAGGTCTCTAACAGAAAAGGAGATGACGCATGCGTAAAAAGAAGGAAGGATTTTTCCTCTTGAAAAAGGAGACGATATTATCTTCTTCTTTCAGGCAGTGTCCATCGAACCAACAACACCATTTTGATGTCTGGTGTTTTGGGCACCACGCTGCGTCTTGGGATGTAGCGTCGGTTAGGCCCTTCACCAAGTAAATAAAGGAAAGTATGGAAGAAATGTTTTCGTCTCTTATCTGTTTCTATCTTTTCTTTTTGTATATTTCTTTTGGGACTTTCTTTGGGCAAGGCATTGCACCAGCCAGTCAACGTGGAGTGAAACAGTGTAACCAAAATATGGAGTCAGATATCTTACGGCAACACAGCCTTGCCCTTAGCCCCTGACCTTCAAAAGCCTTCAAATCCCACAAGTTTAGTGTCCTACTCCGGACATCCTTATTTTTTTTATGGGAGCAGAGGCTTATATCACTGAAGGGGATGCAGTCAGTGTATTCTAGGCCTAATTGACAGGGTTAAGCACAAATATGGTGCTTAAAGAGATTAAAAAAATATATAAAGGATCAGTTTAAAGGGATAGATTTAGGTTCATGTGACTCAGTTGGTTAGCACAGCTGATGTGTTTAACCAGACTTCTCCAAAGCAAAGAGGATATGTATTTGAATCTCCAGAGCTCATTCTTTATCATTCCTATCCTTGTTCTTCCTTGTTAATTGTCAGCTTGAAAGAGTTAAAATAAAAAATTTTCACCAGAGATTGTGCACCTGGCATCCATGCTGGGTGGTCTCTGAAAATTAATGGTTCATTTTCCAGGGGCCCTTCCCTCAAAGCAGTATCTGCCCATGAGCCTAAAAAGGATAACACCTTAGTTGATTGCCAGACACCTGAGGCACCCCTGAAGGGGAATGCCAACAAGAACAGAAATTTTGGCTCTTGCTCTCCAGGAAGGTTTGCTTCCTGTAAGGCACTCTACATTAAACTGACTTCATGTCACATCCTAAATCTGAAGCACGGGCTGGTAAAATACCAAGTTGTAATAAAAACAAGTAAAAGATTAAATGAAATACTTACTCAAAACTAATGATTGATTCAGAGAATTTATATTAAAAATTGGGAAGAGTTTGTTTCTCCTCTATATATGACTGAACAAGGTGATTTAAAGCTATCAAATTTAGTATGCATAATTATTGGACACAAGGGTAGACTTTAAAATTTAAAAAAAAATTGTTTCTTAAAGGGAATTTAAAACTAACAATAATTAGCAGGAAACCATGTTGCTGCAAGATGTAACACATTGTACAAAATTTAAATTTCTAAACTTTAGAAGAAAAAACATTTTCAGAAAATGCCATCAGAGGGTATATAACCAAGGATTTTTATTTTCCCATTCTTTTCTATAAATCTATAGATGTATATAGTCTCTTGTATATACATAGTCCTGAATAGAAGTTTTGTATAACTATCAAAATTTTGCATAATTTGACTAACAGAAGCAACACTTACAACCACACTATCAATTCCCAAAAAATGTTTTAATGTCATTATACGCAGATGTCAATCTATTATAGCTTATCATTTATTATTTCACATTCATTCTGTTTCCTTATTGCCATAGTGTGTTAGCTTGAGTGAGTTGCAATGAAAAGTAATGAAGAATTAAGATAAAGGAAATACTAATCAAAATTGATAATAACAATGGTTCCTGGGGTCAAGTTTACAATCTACTGAAACAAACCATGATAAATTATATTATTCAGAATGCATCTTCTGCTTGACAAACATATACATGTGTACATGTTATGATTACAACATACAAATTAGCTATGCAGTACCTGTTTGGAGAGGAATAATAAAAGTAGATTCTGACTGTAAAAATAAAGATGGGGAATAGTAGATGAGGGTGACAGTGGTTATGATGGTTATCAGGACATTCTTGGGTAGGAGTTGCCAGCTGCATTCGCAATACCCCTCACACCCTCAAATATGCCTGTGACTAGCACCGAGAGAATCGGCCATATTTAGATCTTCCCTGACTCATATATGCCACTTATTTCCACAGTGATGCAAACATGAAAACACATGGTCGTGTAGACACACACATCCAAACAAGCAAATACCTCTCACCACACATATTCATTCTAACTTATTTAAACACATACTCTCTCAATATATATATATATATATGTGTGTGTGCGTGTGCGTGTGTGTGAGTACATAAAGATATATATATATATATATATATACAAACACACACACTCATACATACACACACACACAAACAAATATACCAACTTTTCCTTTTCTCTCTCTCTATTTTCATCCCTTTGTTCTCCTTCTTTATCTATCTGCCTCTCTCCCTCTTTCTCTCTTTTTCTCTCTCCTTCTCTTTCTTTTTCTCTCTTTCTTTCTCACATTCTCTTTCCTCTCTTATCTCTCTCTCTTAATTTCTCCCTCACTGTCCCTCTCTCTTTCTTTTTTCCTTATTTCCACACTGATGTTAGCATTCAAACACATGGTCATATAGATGCACACATCTACACACATCCAAACAAAAAAATACTTCTCACTAAACATATACCCATTCTAACATAGGTATTAAAACCATTATTCTTTTATATATATATATATATATATATATATATATATATATATATATATATATATATATATATAAATCCACACAAAATGCACCAACTTCTCTTCCCTCTCTTTCTCTCTTTTTCCCATTTTCAGTCATTCTCTTCACCATCTTTTTCATTATCTTTCTCTCTCCTTCTCTCACATTCTATCTTCCTCTCTAATTCACTCTTTTTCTATCATTCTTTCTCCTTTACTGCTTCTCACACACTCTCTCTATCTTTCTATCTCACTCTCTCTCTATCTCTCTTTCATCCTTATTTCCATAGTGATTCAAACACAAGGTCACATAGATGCAAATATCCAAGCAAGCAAATGCTTTTCATGATACCTATATACATTCTCACAGTTTTATATATATATATATATATATATATACATGCTTCTCCTCTCTCCCCTCTCTCTCTCTCTCTCTCTCTTTATGGTTCTCTTTCTTTCTTCTTTTCTTTCTCTTTGTCCCACTCTGTTTCATATTTTTCTCTCTCTGTGTCTGTCTGTCTCTCTCTCTCTGTTACATTCCTTGTTTCCATCTCTCTTTCTAGTCTTCTTTCTCTTTGTCCCACTCTGTTTCATATTTTTCTCTCTCTGTGTCTGTCTGTTTGTCTCTCTCTGTTACATTCCTTGTTTCCATCCCTCTTTCTAGTCTTCTTTCTCTTTGTCCCACTCTGTTTCATATTTTTCTCTCTCTGTGTCTGTCTGTCTGTCTCTCTCTCTCTGTTACATTCCTTGTTTCCATCTCTCTTTCTAGTTTTTTTTTCCTCTCTCTTTTACTCATGAGGATGCTAGGGAGAATATATCCATCTGTCTGGTTTGCCAGCTTGTAAAAGGCAATCAACCCTGATCAGAATGCAGTTTATCTCAGGAAGTGCAACGCACCTGCTTTACACAATTTCAAGTCACTGATGGAAAATTGCAACACTTGTCGGGATAGACAAAAACATTTTGAAGAAAAAAAAATGTATGATCAGTGTAACCCGGATATAAGATACTCTGATATAAGAGACCCTGATATAAGAGACCCTGATATAAGAGACACCAATATGAGAGAGATTTTCTCTGGTCCCAAATTAGAGCCTGTGTTACTTTAACAAAATAGACCAAACCCTGATATAAGAGTTATTCTCTGGTCCTAACAACTCTCTTATATCCAGGTTACACTGTATGTTAACATGGATATTTGATCAACCTGTTCAAGTACATATTTTAATCTAACTACTGTGTCGGGTCTTTCTTATAAAAAAATTTCATAAATTCTTAAAGCACTCTTTTATAAAAAAAATTCTTCCTTTGAGTGCTTAAAACTGATTTATTTTGATAAAAACAAACAAAAAAAACCCCCAAAACATTTACAACAGAATATCTAATAAATGTAATATATACAATCACCCATAAATTGATACACTCCTAACAATTTTTATAAAAAAAATAGTTACAAATGAATTAAAAATCATTCACAGTTTGAATTTAATAATAAACCTTCATAATTTTACTCAGACTATGTATCTATCCAACCTCTTTGCCATAAGCAAGATGTGAGACAAGGTCAATTTTTAAGCAGAGTAAAGCTGGTTTGAATTCAAAGTTTTTTTTATTGTGGATAGATTGCCTAACCAAGGCTAAAGAACCCAGTCTATCCAATTTATGCTTTTTCAGGTAACTAGGTTTGGCTTGATTTATTTGTTTAGTAGTATATTAACCTTCATGGAATATTTAATGCCAAAGCCATCCTTGTAGAAGAACAGTAGCAGTAGGAATAAGGGGGTTCGAGCCTTTATCAAAAGTGAATGTAATAGCATGACAGGAGTTTAGTGTTTTGAAAAGGTTAGTTTCTATAATACTATAAATTATTTGACAACATAGATGAATAACAAAACTTCTTTTGAAAACACAACAACAAAAGGTTTATTATTTTAGCAGAAATAAAAGAGTAAGAGTGAGAAAGTGTCCCTTTTGGTGTCGCTGATTAGTATGTTGGTCCTTGAGTTTGTGGGAAGTGTGTGTGTTACTGTAGTAAACAGCTCATGTGACTGACCGCAAGGCTGGTTCTTCCGTGTGTGAAGCTAGTACCCGAGTGTCCTTCTGTGAAGGCGAGAGAGGTCTGTCATGTCTGCTAGCTAGGTGCTCTCTGACCATGTATGTGTGTCACTGTAGCAAGTTGCTCGTGTGACTGACCGCAAGACTGGTTCTTCCATGTGTGAAGCTAGTAGCCACGTGTCCTTCTGTGAAGGTGAGAGAAGTCTATCATGGCCAATAGCTATGTGCTATCTGAGGTTGTCGGCTGACTACCAAAAGGACTAGAAAAAATAGTTCTCGAGAAGGAGAAGGAATCAATGCGCTCTGCCTGGCGATTGCTTGGTTATAGCCGAATTGCTAGGTGGAGGCATTGATTCATGAAAGAAAATAGATTTGTGGCTGCTACAGGAGTTTGAATTCATTTACAATGATGTTGCAGCCCAGCACATTAGCTACTCTACCCTGATAACTATGGATATTCTTAGCTACTATACCCTGATAACTATGGATATTCTTAGCTACTCTACCCTGATAACTATGGATATTCTTAGCTACTATACCCTGATAACTATGGATATTCTTAGCAAATGATGACATTCTAAAATAAGGAAAGAAAGAAAATCCATGGGATGTATGATATTGTTTTGTCATTTGTTTTTATAAATCTTAAATCTTAAAGTCAATTAACATTTGTCACAACATTTGGTCTATTTGATTATTCATTTTTATTCTTGTCACCCAGGATTTAAACTCTGGTCACAATATCCATTTCCTATGATGATAATTGTTGATATTGTAGCAATAGAAAGCTGAGGCAGAAGAGATTGATTCATGCTTTTCCCAAAGGTATTAGTGTGAAGTGTAATATACACAGGATTTGAACTTAGGTTGCTGATTCAATAACTATTGCACTAAGTCTGTCTCCAAATATTGTCTAAGGATATGCCTGAAATCATCATAAAAAATGCACTTGACAAACCAAGTTCAAATCCTGGACAAGGCAATTTGCATTTGGGAAAGGTATTAATCCATCTTTTCTTCCCCACCCCAGCTATGGATAAATATAGGGGCAGACTGGGCACTCTGTTTCTGTAGATAGGCAGACCAGTTTAGGGAAAAGAAAAACTTTGAATTCAAAACAAAGGGGTATGAAATAAGTAATTCCACCCCATAAAAAACCTTCTAAAACTGCAGTACCATCACTGATATAGCATGACTGTCGCCCTATGTTCTACAATTTCTGCAAGGGTCTATCCTATCACCAATCCCTACCTACCTTGTATATCCAGATGGTACATTTCTGATATATGAAATGTATCAAAAAATTATTGAGACTGAAGCTGTATTTACCAACGCAGAATGAAACATTTATTTTCATAAAAATAGTCCCTTTGGTTTGCAATATACTTCTTCCTATGAGTTTTGCATAGGTCAAAGCAACTCTGAAGCTGTATTGTCATATGTACTCCATATCTTCAAATATTACCACTGAGATTCATTTTCAGTCAGGAAACAAGAAAAGTTGCATGAAGCTAGATCTGGTGAGTATGTATAGGGTTGTACTTGTATAATCCTGTGTTTTACTGTGTGGAGACTGCTGATGAAAAAGTATGAAGAATTAACATTAATTGTCTAAATGAAGTTTAGATATCTAGACTATATTCAAAACATTTAGCTAGATCAGGTGAGTATGTAGGGTGTTGCACTTGTACATTCCTGGGTTTCACTGCAGAGACTTCTGTTCAAAAAGTATGGATAATTGTTTCTACATTGTCTAGATGTCTAGACTTCCTTTAGACAGTAGTCTAAATATCTAGACATCATAACTTTATTATATAAGTACACATTTTGTCATTTAAACTTTAAACTTTTAAAATTTGTAGATTTAGTCTTGATGCTTCTTTTATCACATTATATATATATATATATATATATATATATATATATATATATATATACCACAGTATCTCAATAATCCATACCTTGTAGATGTAAGGTAAATTTTGATCTGACTAAATATTTAGAACTTAATGAAGTGTATTGATAAGTATGGAAATTTTATAGAAAAATAGGTGTTTGACCATTAAGCTTTGTAATTATTAATATACCTACTCACACACACACACACACACACACACACACACACACACACACACACACACACACATATATATATGTATATATATATATATATATATATATATATATCATTACTATATTTAAAGGTTGGAGTGTTTATAATAAGAATGCTCAATATCTGAGAGAGAGCATATATAAAGGTTGTAAAACACATAAAGTGTGACTGAGAGAGTTAAAATTCTTTCCACTGTAGAATTGTCTGATGAAAGTAAAAATTTGAACCTATTTGTAGCAATATGTGGTTTTGATTTCTTTGTTATTCTGCCAATAAAATATCACCCATGAATAAATACACACATATTACATTTTCTATGTAAAGTTAATTTTCATTTAAACCAAAGATACAAGAATTGTATTATTTCTAATGAAGCATTATACAATCAAAATTTATATTATTAAGTATCATTTATTACCAGACACTAAAACAGTTCTATTACCTGATGATATGGAAATAGTCAGTAGCAATCCATCTGTTTGTGTTTTTAGATTTATTTTTACTGTATTAGTAACTCTATCTCAGATATTGAGCACTATTACCATGAAAGTTAAGAAATTTCAGTTTAACTGTAAGTTGTACTCCTTCTTTATCAATATATATATATATATATATATATAACTCAAAACACTGCATTTCACAACAGCAGCCATCAGTTGAGTTTCAACAAATCTCACCTGATGATCAGAGATGAGAAATTCAGAGTTTTGAGTTATTAATGTTTTCAACATTTTATTTCATAATATTGTTAAATTTGTCAACACTTTTTAAATACTGTATGCTTTTTATGTATTAAGCACTTTTATTTCTGACTGAATTTACTGATATTTTTATTTTTACCAAATGGTGGCAAGTGTAGTCATAGAATCAATGGTGTTTGGTGACTGTCATTTTCTTGCCTATGCAATCATCATTGGTCCACTGAATTAGATACATATACTCTATCATTGATATGAGCCCTCTTTATTCATAAATATGGCAAACTATATATATATATATATGTGTGTATATATATATATATATATATATATGTATGTATGTGTGTGTGTGTGTGTGTGTGTGTGTGTGTGTGTGTGTGTGTGTGTGTGTGTGTGTGTGTGTGTGTGTGTGTGTGAATATAAAAATTTGAAAAACAAAGTATTTTATTTCATAGTTGAATTATTTGGTAATGTTAAATATTTCATTTTTTTATATTAAACCATTATCAGGGCAATGTTAATATGTGATCATGTATCTTTAGAATTTTATTCAGTTCACACACACACACACACACACACACACACACACACACACACACACACACACACACATATATATATATATATATTAAAAACTTAAGTTCAGGCAAATCAAAGGACAAAATGGTATCCTTAAACAAATAGAATGATATGATAAAAAGAAATAGAATGATATGATAAAAAAAATTAGTTCTTTTTCCCTTATGGAATGGTTCCAAAAGATATGTGAAATTTTCAGGAATCACTGAGTAATGTGACTGCTGAACAGATTGAAGTTACAAGTTTTTCCCTAATTATTTCTTTAAAAATTATTTGTCTATCTCTATGGAAACTATACTGACTGAACTGGTGTGAATCATTCAAACAATTTTTTTTGCAGGAGAGAATATTTGAATTAAAAGGTGTTCAAACAATATCATATAATTCTTTTCTGAATTGGCTTTATTTTATGTATCATAATTGTGTTACACTGTAACCTGAGACAGCATGTCACATGTTGATTTAATGGGTGTAACTTGATGAGTTATTCATATATAATTGACTGCAATAAAGCAATGGGTCACTCAACTCCTGGTGGCATCTCCCCCCCCCTCTCTCTTTCCATCAACTTTGTCCTCCTTTTCTCTTTGCCCCTTTCTTCCAATTTCATTCTCTCTCTCTCTCTCTCTCTCTCTCTCTCTCCTCTATCTTTTTTCTTTTCTCTTTTCCACTCTTCTCTCTCTTTCTCTCCCTTCACCCTCTCTCTTTCTCACTCCACTTCTCTCTCCTCTCTCCTTCATTCTTTCTATCTTCAGAACTTTCTCTTCTCTCGTTCTCTTTTTCTCTCTTTCCCTCTTTCACTCCACTTCACTCTCTCTTCACTCTCTCTCCCTCTCTTCTATGTTTCACTCTCCTTCTACCCTTTCTCTTTCCCTCTCCTTTCTTTTTCCCTCAACTGTCTCTTTCTCTTATCTCTGCTTCACTATTTCTCTTGCCCTCACCTTTCTATTTCTATCTTCCTCCACACACACACACACACACACACACACACAGCTATAAAAATCATGTTGTCTCTATATGTCCCTTGAGGCAACTGTCTGCATTCATATCCTCTCCTCTCTCCTCTTTCTCTACATATTTTTCTTTTTTCTAGTTCTTTTTTTCATCAGTGGTATTTTTAATCAAAACATCATTAGATTCATGAGGTCACTATATGCCACATGATATTTTACTGAGTTTAGGTTATTATAACACAAGGCCAAACTGGAGAAGAAAGTTAAAATGTTATTTTGCCAAATGGCTGGAAAATCAGCACTTAAACTGACTTTTAACTGACTTCTGATTCATTTCTATCAAAGGGAATATACCTTCACTTGGATATTTGTTGAATACACCTTTTATACATTTATACCTTGTCGTTTTCCTTTATTAAAAATAAACAAAAAAACTTTACCAAATTAAACTAGATTCCTTTAGAATCTGCTGAAGAATATCATCTTATATCAATTAAATAACAAGAATCTTGAGACTTAATGACTCAGTTGCTTTTGCAGTTGTTTTTATGAAATTGTCTAATTACAGCAAGAGTAGAAATGGTTTGTCATTGTTCACAAAATGAAAATTTTGCCAAAACTGTATGTTTTATGTAATATTAATGTATTACTTAATATTAGCAATCTTGATCAAGCTTTTCTGAGAAACTTTATTGATGAACTCATAAATCCTGAAAAATTTTGCTAAATTCTTTAAGTTCATATGAATCCAAATTGGTGATCATGGCTCTAATCCCAGCTTGAAGTTCAAGAAGTTGGAGAATAATAATCAAACTATGTTATAGCCATTGAATGACCAAATGTGTGTATTTACCCGATACCCCCATCACTAGTTGGATATGACTCAAGGTCAATTTTTTAAGTAGAGCATAGCTGATTTGAATTTAGAGTTTTCCTTCTCCTGGATTGATTGCATTTTCAAAAGCTAAAGAACCCAGTCTGTCATGCTATTTATCTATAGCTGGAAAGAGAAGAGATGGATTCATGTCTTACTTAAAGTTATTAGCATGAAAGGAAATGTACAGAGTCTTGTCCTGGAATTGAATTTGGATTACTGATTCCATTTCCCATAACAATTATATCAAATGACCAAATGTATTACCATAAAATCATGTGTCGATTCAATAAAAATGGCAATGTACTAGATTGTCACCAATATGTATTGTTTAATTTTTCTTAGTATTGTCTGGGCAATTAACTTCATTTTTATGTTATTTATGCTGTTTTCACAATGATTCAGCCAATCCATTCTACAGTTTTCTTTAGGTGAACTATCTGTATGGTAAGAAAATGTCTCTTTTTCATCTCATCAACTTCGTAGCACAGAGTATAAATGTGTCATCCACAGCCAGATGAAAGGCTTCAACATGATGGAAAGGTCATCAAAACCATCTATATAAGCTTGAATATGAAAGTTATATCAAAATTAGGAAGATGGAATTTAATGAAATCACTAGAAAAGAAACTCAATCACACAGAGATCAATGGAAAAGCCAGTGCTCAGAATAACTCTGAGAGATAAAGGGATCAACATGGATCAAAGAGCAGACTAAGGTAAGAGATATCAAAGAACTTATTAAACTGCAAAAATAGAAATAAGCAGTGTATGAAGCTAGAAAGGCGGATGAAAAGTTCAGAGATAATTATTCTAAGACAGCTTTAACTTTATCTGGATTTTTAGTCCTAATATATACCAACATAGTCATTTTGTGTATATGCACATGCACATGCACACACACACACACACACACACACACACACACACACACACACACACACACACACACACACACACACACACACACTTATACATATTAAGACAAGGAAACATAGAATATACTATCATTGTATTTATTTACTCAACTCCTCCACCACAGCCAGGAAGTGACACAAGGTCAATTTTTTTAAGTGGAGTAAAACTGTTTTGAATTCATAGTTTTCCTTCTCCTAGACAGATTGTTATACCAAGGCTAAAGAACCCAGTCTTACCTACTATTTACTTATAACTGGGAGAATACAGATGGATGAAGTGAAATGTAAACAGTCTCATTCAGGTTTTGAACTTATGTCACTGATTTCATTTCTTATGTTATGCACAGTGCCTTGATATAATCATTATATAATACCAGTTATAATATGTGGATGTAAAATCTGGATATTATCTAAGTCACCAGAAAAACTAAGAGTTCCACAGAATTCAATGGAAAGGGCAATGCTAGGAATAACTTTAAGAGATAAAAAGAGATCAACATAGATCAAAGAGTGGACCAAAATAAAAGATATAGAAATTATCAAATAATAAAAATGAAAGTGGACAAGATATATTGCTAGAATAGAAAATAACAGGTGGTACAAAAGGTTAATTGAATGGTGCCCAAGAAATAATTAGTTTTGTAGGAAAAGACCAGACAGAAGATAAAGTGATGAAATAGCAGAATTTACAGGAAAGATATGGCAGAGCCAAATACAAGTGAGGCTGTTATAGAAGAAAGGGAGAAAATCCTGTCTTATAATTGATAATAAATGGCTGCTGTTGCTTCTGCAACTCTTGTTATTGATGATGATGATAATGATGATGATGATGACACGTAAGTGATGTGACTAAAAAAAAAACCCAAAGATTTCTGGATATTATAACATCTGGATGATTTTCAATAGCTCAACCACTCTAAGTAACCTCCTCACCAGAGCTGGTCCCTTGAAAAAGAAGAGTTTGGCAAAAAAAACCCTCATTTATAACATCCCATTCAAATGTGAAAAAGAATATTGATTTATTAAGAAAAAAGAGTGAACATTAATTTTAGATTAATTAAATCAGAGGAGTGATTGAATTAAGAGAAAAAGAAAAAAATGAGAAGGAGAGAAAGAGGGGAGAAATGGAAGAGTTATTTATTTGGATACTTGTCTTGAGAGATCATCCCTAGAGGAATGTAGGGATGTGTATGCTCATAACACATAAGATTGTTTTGACCTTTTTATTGAATTAAAACTAGAATCATTGTTTTATAACAGAATAAATAGTATCAGTGAATGTGACAGAAGATCATTAAAAGCTTGGAAAAGCATTTTGTTGACTGAATAAGGATGCTATGAATTTATACGAATAAACAATTTTTTAAAGAAATGTTGAGTATCAATATATATAAATGTGAAAGGTACTTGGCTGAAGAGAAGGTCCTAAGTGGAATATGATGATGCATATGACGTATGTTACAAATGTTCTAACCAAGTATTTCTTTACATTTTAAACAGCTAGTACTTGAATAATGACAGCAAAAATTCATATCCCATCCATATAGATGAATTTTATGTTAATAAACTTTCATGATTTATAAAATAAAATATGGTGGACTGCAGAAATAAAAACAAAAAAAAGTTAAACTTAAAAAAAAAATTACTTAAAAATACTTTGGAGAATTATTGTTTAAGGTGACAGTTATGTCACTGAGCTTGAGTATCATTACATACAGCAAGTGTATGATGAGATGATCTGGGAATGATCCTGATGTCATCATGTATCAATGTTATATTGCCATCTTGTTCTTCTTGACCGTTGATCTTCTTCTCTTGCTGCTATCTTTAATCACAGAGTCTCATATTCTTTACTGCTGGGATGAGTAAATAAGATAACTTCTTTTCTTGTGCACATTCTTCATTCACTTCATGAAATCTCTTTTCAACTCATTATATGACAGGAATTAGCAAGACCATTGATGGAAATGATCAACTGCTCACTTCAGTGATTTTGGATTGACTAATTTAAAGTTGCAATCTAACTTCTAGCTCCTAGAAACCCTCTGTGACCTGTCTGAGATTATCCACTCTCAGCAAAGTTCTAAAATACCCTTAAAAGTCATTCTCAGTCAATTACACAGAGCTGATATTATTATCAGTTTCTGCAACAACTGTTTAAATCTTTTAAAATTATTAATGCTATCTCTCAAACGATAGATACAACTATTTTATTATTTCAGAAATAATAAAATTTATTTATTTATTATTTAGAAATAAATGTAATTGAAAAGTAGCAACAAAGTTGTTCAGTAAATAAGATGTCCTATATCATAAACTGAATGAAGTATCATGAATAAATGAAGTATCATGTGATAGGGACTAGAGATAAAAAAATTGATTCTATGATATCCTTCTAGACACAATTGGCAATTCATGGGGGAATTAGCTACCCCCCGCAAGTCTTTATGGAATTAAGCACATATAGTAGATGAAACACTGGCATAGAAACAATGTACATGGGTCTGAATAAATGTAACCATAAACCCTCACCTTATGTCATTGTTTACTTGACTATTTTATGATATATAAACCAATTTTATGATATATAAACCAATCGTTGTCTCCAACCCCAGCGATGGATTTTCTCTGACCTCTTCACTGAGATGTAAAGGCCACATGGCTAAACCACCAGACAACTCAAGTAAGACTTTTAGCGTTTTTGTCCCCTTTCATATACAATTTGTTCATGGAATGATAAATGCACATTTTACATATTTGGACATATTTGTGTATTCTTGTCAATACTTTTTGTATGTTTATTATGTATCTCATCATAATGGAGATTATGAGTCTGTCTGTCTGTAACAGAAATTATGTCATCATTGACATCACAATTCCCTAAGTTATTTACATCACATTTGCCATAATTTTATTTTTATCTAAATTTTGATTATTAAGAAAATTATTTTACATTATCCTATTTACCAACCTCTCCGCTCGGGCTGGATATGACACAAGGTCAACTTTTAAGCAGAGTTTAATAGGTGTGAATTCAGAGTTTTCCTTCTCGTAGACTAGTTGCCTCACCAAGGCTGAAGAACCCTGTCAGTCCTACTATTTACCCATAGCTGGAGGGAGAATTATTGGATTCATACCTTTCCCAAGGGTATTAGTTCTATGTGAAATGCAATCATTGTTGTCCAGGATTTGAACTCGAGTCGCTGTGTCCATTTCCTACAATGATAACCATTACACCACGGGCACCTCCTGATAACCATTACACCACGGGCATTATTTTACATTATAAATACTGTTGGCCTTACCTACTTACTAATAACATGGAATTGTATTCATATATGAAACTAAATAGCAGTTTAAAGGGTGAATGGGAAGGCTAATCACGATATTGATCTTTAAGATTTGATTTTAGAAGATATTTGCTTGGTATTATTGAGTTTTTTTATTGTTTGGTTTTATTTTGATAAATATGAGCAAAAATCCTTTCAATAAATCTTAAAAGAAATCTATTGACAAAAAGAAATAACTGTAATTTCATTCTTTACTGTCTAATTTAGTTAAATAAGGAAAATTTAGAAATGAAACTGGGAGTGATGGGAAGAGCTAGCATCCAAACTGTTTTATTCTTCAATTATATCCACTCTGTTTCAAATAAGTTTAACATAATAATTTAAAATAATATTGAATGCTATTTTTTTAATTAATTTTTTCTTTGCTTTGCCTAATATTAATATTTTAAAACATATTTACACACACATAAAGCTTCCTTATGTTTAATTCAACATAGAAATCAATAAAAATAAAATTAAAATAAGCATAATCTTTTTATATGCATTCTTATTTAGTTTCATTAATCTTTCTAATTTGATATGATATTTCATTATATTAAAATTTAAATATTTGTACCTGGTGACACATACTTTGCTAGTGTATCAAATGTTCCTATATGTGTAAATGAGCTTATTTTGCCTTTCTTTCCATCTATTCCGTGTTAGTATATCATTGGATATATCAATGCTAATAATATACATTGGTGAGTGGGGATATGACTAAAATCCACCTTTGCATCAACCCAATCTCAATATTAGGAACTAACAATTCTATAATCACTTTAAAATCATTAACTCAGTCACTTGCTCTACAACTAAGAGAACTTCTAAAATCTATCACAGTTCAAATCATGGAAATAAAAAATGTCATTTACTCAATACATTTCACATGTGGCCTAAAACAATATATTGAATTGCAGAATGGCCGTTTTATTTTAGACTTAACAACTACAGAAAGAGAATCAAATCTAAAACATTTCAACTCAACAGACCAAAAATTCAGAGATACAGAATAAAGTAAAAGTAAAGTTGTCTCCCTTTAGTTGAGGGTGACCTGAAGGCTCCCTTTTCGATAGCTACGACATCAAGGTGTAGGGGAGGGTGTTACTCCTTTCCCTGGATTGCTCCACTTTACCCTTGATCCCTACCTTATAATGCTGAGTGTTAAGCAAGGAGACATCAAGTACCATTTTTTGAGTCTTTGGTATGACTTGACCTGGGATTGAACCCAAGTCTCCCAGGCCATTGGCGAGCACTCTAACCATCATGCCAATCTCCAGAAGTGCATTGAGTATAATGATTATCCTTGTAGGAAATGGACACAGAACAGATTGGTAGTACAACCAAATATAACAAGAAAAAAATCATATAAATCCAAGTCAAGGTAATAAGTCTTTATAGTATTTTAAAAAATTTGGCACTGACTTGTCTATATGAAGTCCAGACATCCAGACAGCAGTCTAGACATCCTCACTTTATTATATAAATTGTTCAGCTGTGTCTCCATTTAGAGTTTTAGTCTTAGATTTAAAATTTTTTTAAAAAATGTACATTTTCTGGTTCAATACTTTTTAGTCATACCTCATGTAATATTTTTTGAGTTCTCAAAAAGACTTTTGGATCCCTCTCTCCCTTTCTCTCTCTCTCTCTCTCTCTCTATATATATATATATATATATATATATATATATATATATATATATATATATATATACTCATATCAGATGGGGTCATATCTGTAAGTGGATACATGTAGTGGGAGAAGCTAAAAATATTAACTTCAAGCATCATTATATTTTAAAAAAACGTGCTAAGATAACAAGTTACTTTGTTAATATATTTTTTTGCAATGTTGCAATATCATCTTTTATCTCCGTTTGGCTGGCCTATTTTTAAGTAATTATCAGTTGATATGGATAAGAATGTACAACTCATCATGCAATGGCATAAATTTTGATATTTTAAAGATAAGAATGTTTCTTAATTTCTAGAAGATGAACAGGTTTGATACATCTAACCTGATAATCATTTAGTATTTATAGATTTTATAAATTTGATTAGCATCAAAATTTGGTAAAACTTTTGCTTTAAGTTAGATGTTAGCTTTGCAGGATTTTCCCCTACAATTTAGGGAACCTGATTTAGTATAATTTTTATTAATTGCCCGACAACTAAATGACACAAGGATCGATTTGACATTAGATTGTCAGTTTCCAGTTCACTTCTCTTGAATTTTTAAGAATGAATCAAACAAGCATCGAATAAATAATGAATGGAGTAAAGATGCTTTTATTAAGAAATTATTAATGTAATATTAATATTATCTTTTATAAAATCTCTCCTCAATTTAACAAATATTAAATAAATAATGAATAAAGTGATTAATGCCTCTCTCTCAGTAGGGCCAAGAATATGCCAACTGCATCCAACTACAGAGGAGTAAGACCCCTCAAAAATGGGTGTCCTGGATATGACACTAAACTGCATCTAGTAGTCAGGCTCCAGTTCTAGGCTTTAAGGAGTGTGGAGTACCCCTTCATTGCCATTATTTCAAGGTTCATTCTGACCTGTTAGGGTCCCATGGATGGGTCAAATAAATTTGTTTGCAATAGTAAAGTGTTTACCTGTTTAAAAGGATTGTGAAGAAACATTTTTGAACTGCATATAATTGGAGAGCATAATTGTTGAATTTACTTCAGCATAAAATAACCCAAGAAAGGTTGACATGCGGCAAAAAAACAACCAACCAACCAACCACAATTGATAAATGTTTCTTCAATTTTTATATTTTTCATTTTTACATTTTTAAAATTTTTGATTTTTTTGATGCCTGATTTATAAATTCTGTCACATAGTATAGAAATCCACATCCTGCATGAAAACTATGCTTTACATCTTTGCCTAAAGATTGCATCCCATATGAAATCGTAAATGCAGTAAACATCATTTTTTAGAATAATATTTTGAAAAACTGTTTTTTAGCTTATCTATTCTTATGTTGATAGCTCAGTTGGCTTGGGCTGTAGAATACACTGACTGCATCTCTGCAGAGGGGTATGACTCTCCCAATGAATGTCCTAAATATGACACTAAATAATCTGATGGTGAGGTTTCAGTAAATCTGGAGCTTTGAGGAATGTTGAGTACTACTTCATTGCCATTGCTCCCAAGTCACTCTGGCCCGGAGTGCTAGCACCTGATAGGGTCCTATCTTATGGGTCAAACAGAACTAAACTGAATTGTTCAAAATTAACTGTTTTTCCATTTAACTGTGTATAAACAAAAACTGCATATTTATGCTAAACTGAATTGTTTGAAATAGAAGTGTGTTGATATTTAACTGTGTGTAAACAAAACTGTACTAATACTAAACTGAGTTGTTTGAAACTTTTATCAAAATTACTTAATTCAGTGTTAAATGACCCGAAAAGGGTTGATGTGGTGTAAAAGAAAACAACCAACCAAACTATTCTTATGTTGAGTACTTTTATCCTTCATTATAAAACAACCAATCTTATTGACTTTATTCTTTTATTTATATCTCATAACTATCAAATACACACACACACACACACACACACACACACACACACACACACACACACACACATATATATATATATAAGATAATGTGATAAGACAACCAAGACTAACATTTCTTGATAATTTTAAATTCTCAACTAGTTTTGATCTTAGGTAATCATATAGAGAAAAGTTTTTTGAATGGTTTTTGATATACAGCAAAACTGATCTACCACAAAATTTAACGAAATCACTTGAAAAGAAACTCAATCACACAAAGATCAATGGAAAAGCCAGTGCTCAGAATAACTCTGAGAGATAAAGGGATCAACATGGATCAAAGATCAGACTAAGGTAAGAGATATCAAAGAACTTATTAAACAGCAAACATAGAAATGAGCAGAAATAGAAAATCAACCACAAAATTGATCTACCACAAAATTGAAATACCACAAAATTGATTTATCACAAGATTGATCCACCACAAAATTGATCAACCACAAAATTGGTCTACCAAAAAAGAAGTGACAAAAAATGAACCAATAACAGAGCAAAAAATGGCGTAACATAGCAAAAATTTTATTTGAGCAATACACTTGTTATGTCCTAATTTAGAAAAATATAGCAATTTCCTGTCCAACTTGCAACTAAATAATGATTTTGTTGTGGGTACAGCATTTGCAGTAAACATAATTTTTTTCAATCATCTGACAATAACTATAAATGTTAATCTATAAGTCATTCTTAAATAGAAGTATGGGGTTTCATAGGTAATTTGTGTCATTGTTTGCTATCTGACTCCATTCTGGGTTAATCTATTCTTACCCCATGTTATCTTGCTGGTTTAACTTCTTGGATATGAAGGCTGTAAAGAATTATATGAAAGAAAAAGATAGTAAAAGATAGAAGACAAAGATATCTTTTATATTTTGCCTTATTTCTGGGTTCAACAACCATTCAGTGGGTGAGGAAAATCTTCCTGAATACAAATGAAATGGTTGAATCAACCAGTCAAGGTGTTAAAATATGTAAGTCATTCTTTGGTATATATCTCCAAGTTTGGTATTTAAAGCGTTAACATGTTAGACAATTTTAGGAGATATGTGTAAATCCGGTGTTTTTGGTTGTAGTAATTAAGTCTGTTGTATGGTGTCTTAATTGTGATTCTGACGAGTTCATTATTCGGTGTTTTTAGTCATGGGTCGTTAGTAAAAGAGGCGGCTGCTACTAGAGAAAAGGTTAGCCAACGCATTGTCTAAAGATGGACACATGGCGCTTTCCACCACTAGCAAGAAATATTTAGGTTTGGTGGGGTTTCTTTGTTTAATGGCATATCAACCTTTGTAGGTTATTTAATGCCAAAGCCATTCTCCTAGAAGAACAGTAGTGGTATTATTTAACCCATAACTGGGAGGATAAGGGGGTTCATATCTTTCTCAAGGGTATTTGTCTGAAAGTGAACGTAATAGTGCAACTGGAGTACAAACTCGCTTACTATGATTCTGCAGTCCATCGCTTTAACCACTACACTACAAGGACACCCCACCCAAAGATTTAGGTGTTGTCACTCCACTGGTCACTGCTGAAAGAGAATGAGATTCCTTCCTTTGTCAGGACGGTTCCTTTTCTGTGCGCATGTGTCGCCCCTCTTCTTGTCAGAGGCTTCTGGGAGTTTCTGCATATTTTTAATAATTATTTTTAATTTAATTTAATTCTTTTTTATTTTTCTATTTCCTACAGAAGCGTCAGTATCATCATAACTCACTTCTACTGTAGGAACCCAATATGTTTACAGGTTGTCTATTCTCTATCACAACCAAATTCATCTAGTGTTATATCAAGGGCCCACCTACTTTTGGGGGAGGGTCTTTCTCTTCTCAAGAGGATGATAGAGTATTCATAGCTTTTCTGACAGTTCCACAAGATTTGTACTCTTAAAATGTACAGCACTTTTAAAATACTCTGAGAGTATTTCAGCCAGCAACTACTAATATAATTGTGCTTAGGTGGGAGTGAAACTTTATTTGTGTTCACCCCAATCATTATAATTACTGAAGTAAAATGATTATTAAATTATAATTTAAGAGTACTTCCTCTAATTTTTCTTGTTATTGATATATATCTATAATTAATATCATTGTGACATCTTTGTTAATGCAGTACTATGAAATTACTCTTAGAGAATAAAGTAATTTAAAGCAATTTAATTTTTGTATGCTTGAACATTTTTTTAAAGAAGATAACTCCAGGAGTAGATTTTTTGAAATTTGAAATTCTAGTTTCCATGAGTTGTGTTCTAAAAGTGTTGGATGAAAATAAAGTCAAGAAATTTACACTGTAATAGGTTAAAGATAAGTGTATAATACTCTAAATAATGTAAGGAGTTTTGTATTTAAAATCTATAAAGAAAATTATATCAACATTGAAAAGGGAAAATTAGTGAAAAGTTTACCAATTGCTTAAGAAAATAATGATACTTTTATTTAGATGGTAAATATTGTTATTATTTCGTGGGTATCATTATTTTCTTTTCCTTTGCTTCTTCTTATTAGCTCTAAATAATAAATAACAGAACAAAATGTTAAAATACAAAAATTATTGTTGACCTCTCATCATAAACTTACCTTTCAAAACTAACCAAGCAAAACAGTAATGTTCTTTTTGCAGCTTTGTTGTTTTACTTTTTTAAAGTCAGTCAAAGTGCCATTACTATGATCATTTTTTTAATAATTATAAATTCTATAAATAGGAATTGACTTGATATTGAACTAAATTGCTGCTTTTAAGACAGTCATTTTTAGAATACCTTTAACAACTTACAAATATGAGTTTAATTTAGCAGCCATAAAACTTTATTAACTAAAAACCACAAAAGACAATAAAAGATGATGGGAAAAAAGTTAGACAAATGAGACCACCACTTTTCAAATGAAATATATATCTATAACTATTAAAAGAATATTGTACATTTGTTGAATTTTTTCTTTTCTTATTATTTTAATATGATTTTAAAAGGACAAAAAAAGAGATTTGTAAGACATCTTAAAGCAGAAAACCAGGTCAGATGTAAACAGTAGTAATAACTTATGGTCAGTCTTTTGTACATATGACAATATCTACAATGTTGCCATTGAGCACAATTGTTATATGTATAAAAACTTACATGATTTTTCTTCAAAACTTCTTTATATATATATATATATATATATATATATATATATATATATATATATATATTATTTTATTTTTTTCAAGAATCCTTGTTATTTTTCTAGTGTTGGGATCTAGATAGTAAAGGAATTGGGTTTTTTTTCACAAACAGTTATATGGTTTCAAGAAACTAATGATAATAATAATTTATAAATAATTATAGTTTCAAATAATTATTGCTAGGCTAATAATTTATATACAATTATGTAGTTTCAAGTGTATGCCGTGAGCAGGATGTGACATGGAGTAAAGCTAATTTGAATTCAGTTTTCATTCTCCTAGACTGGTTGCCTTACCAAAGCTAAAGAACCCAGTCTGTCCTACTATTTACCCATAGCTGTAGAGAGAACAATTCCTTTATCATCTAGATCCCAACACTAGAAAATTAGCAAGGAGTCTTGAAAAATAAAATCATAAATAATAAACAGTGTTTCATTATCTTTAACAAAACTTACTTGAATAATAACTTGCTGCCTAAATATACACTCTTCGAAATATATACATTACATTTTGAAAAAATAACACCTAGAATCTAAGAATCATAATTTTGAAACTCGTATAAAACCATCAAAAGTTTGTTATTTTAGTTTTTTGATTTATTATAAATTTTTCTTGTCTTATTTTACTAAGATTGTTGTTTAAATTTTTCTTGTCTTATTTTACTAAAATTGTTGTTTAAATTTTTCTTGTCTTATTTTACTAAAATTGTTGTTTTTTTACAGATATCAGAAGAAATTAATCAAAGTTCATTAAAATGGCAGATCTATCAGACTTTAAAAGAAGTCACATTGTTGGTGCTTGTATGACAGGTGCTAGTGTAACAAAAACCGCTGAATTATTTGGTGTAGCAAGGAGTAGTGTCTTGAAAGTAATGACAGAATTTGAGAAAGAAGGAAAAACTTCACCACTGAAGCAAAACTCTGGAAGAAAGCAAAAGCTGTCTGATAGTGACCGTCGGATTCTTACATGGATTGTTAGGAAGATCACAAGAATACAGCTCCGAAAATTATGCTAGAGATTAATGAGCATCTCAAGAACTGAGTTTCCTCAAAAACTATGAGAAGGGAGCTGCACAAAGTTGGATTTTATGGGAAAGCTGCAATCAGAAAACCATATTAAAATAAATTTATTTGAAATTTCCAAGTGTTTCCATCATTTTGTCTAACCCCTGTATATATAGCCCTGACAAGTATTAGAATTTTTGTAAAAAAATCATTGTTTGTGGAAACCATGATGTCATCTTCAAACAATGAATTTTCAATACAATTTTCATTACTGTTTAAGACACAAAAACATAGTACACAGCTTATAGACAATAATTCTTTTCACAATTTTTAGGGTTATAGTTCCTTATAAGTTATACTAAAATAACACAAAACATTTCAGAATCATTACTTTGAAAAACCCTTTTGATAAGAACACAAAGAACAAAAAGTTTATGCTAAAACCTTTCCTTGGGTTCAATAAGTATGCACACTAAATTTTGGCTGTACTAATGGCTTTTTTAGTACTTATGACTTTTGGTTGCACTTATTTGGTTGTACTTATTATGGCTTTATTTTAAAATGAGCATACAGAAAATATTAGTTATATTAGTGATATGTATTTGAACACCACAAAAACTGTTTTTTAATATCTATGATTTCAAAGTCTATTAAACATCTTGAGCAATGGGGATCCAAATTAACTTACTTGTTTGGCATTTCTTCCAAAGAAATTTCAATCTCCTTGTTTAATTCTGAACAAGATTTTAAAAGGATATAAAATTGTTTTTATTTAACAATTTATTTCTATTTAAAAAAAGCATTTCTCATGAATTTAGCATTCAGAACTATAAAACATGAGTTCATACATCTCTTGTTACGTTTGTAATGAAATTTGGTTTTCCTGTATAATGATCCTGTTTTTAATTCTCAAAAATAACTGATTGCAAACAAATAGTCTGTTTGTTCAAATATTTATGAGCAGCACTTAATTCAATTAAATGCCTCTTGAAGTGACACTAAAATAACAATAGATTACCAGATGGTTTTTTAAAATAAAACTAAAAATATAAAGAGTACAGATTCATATTTCACCTAGCAGTTGTTAGACCAAAAAAAAAACTTCTTTAAGTGTAGACTCAGAGAAAGTAAATATTCCTTAATTATGATAACAGGTTTGTCAAAATATGTTTGTGCTTGAAAAAATTATAATAAATACTTTGATTCGCACATGTGATCAATGTATACGCCCATATGTATGTATGTATGTATGTATGTATGTATCTCTCTCTCTCTCTCTCTCTCTCTCTCTCTCTCTCTCTCTCTCTCTCTCTCTCTCTTTCCATATATATATTTATTGGTTTGTGCATGTTTGCAATCAAAATTACCAGCTTATATGCATTCATACACACACACACACACACGCACAAACACACACACACACACACACACACACACACACACACACACACACACACACACATATATATATATATATATATATGAATGCATAACAGTTATCATTATAAAGAAATGGACTCAACAAACCAAGGTCAAATCCTAAATGAGGGTGTTTGCATTTTCCTTTATACTAATGCCCTTAAGAAAAATTTTCTCTTATCTCTCCATCTATGGGTAAATAGTAGGACAGACTGTGTGTGTATGCACACACACACACACACACACACACACACACACACACACACACACACACACACACATATATTTATTTACACAATCATGTCATTGTGTGTTTGTACACACATACATATATAAATACACACACATACATATATATATATACACACATATACATATATATATATATATATATATATATATATATATATATATATATATATTTATTTGCACACAATCATGTCATTGTAATTGAATGTGTCATGATTCCTTTGGGAGCCCTGACTCATTTTAGTTGGCAAGAATCCCTTTTGGTCAATCAAAATCCATACAAAATCAAGCAATATAAGAAGATGCATTCAATCTACTGCAATCATCTTGAAAGTAGAAATAGTGATATCTGAAGAAAATAAAAAGAACTTAATAAAACTTTTTAAATACTGATGATTTATCGTTCTTTACCATAGAAATATTTTGTATGTTGGTTTTACAATGTATAACAAACAATAATTAAACTTCAGTGTGATGAGTATCTTTTCTGTTACTCTCCCTTTATTTCTGATTATTTCAAGTTTGAACTGAACTATTTGTCCATGAAGAAAATTCAATATTTATGTGTATACAATATAATCATACATTGATAATGATGGTACCAATGTTTTTGTCCCTAAAAACATGTCTCAACCCAAAGTCATCATCTGATGAAGACTTTGTTAACCTTACAGCTATCATTATTTTTTTTAGCAGCAGCAGCAGCAGTAGCATGTGATTATATTTACTACATTCTTCTGGGAAAGGTTGGATGACACTATGAATGACAAGTGACAACTGGGGAAGACCATGGAATCACTACCCCAAAATAGGATACACACCAATGATATGGAATTAAATAACATCATGCCAGAAAACAATGCAGAGCCATCTGAATAAAACTGATCACCTGTATTGATAACAGAGCATCATTATGGCTGTAACAATTTCTTTAAGGAAACCATAAGCTAGAAGTATTTGCTTCATATTTCCTTTGTGTATAAAATCAAATGCCTTGGAAAAATCTACAAAAAATGCCTTGAGTAAAAGCTAAACGGGAACTGCACAAAAATGCTACAAGCTATATGGAACAAATCATGGAAGCAATATCCCATGAAACAACAGCTGTATGGCCACTCATCTCTAAAACCATCCAAGTAAGATGA
Source organism: Sepioteuthis lessoniana (assembly GCA_963585895.1). Lineage (NCBI taxonomy): Eukaryota > Metazoa > Mollusca > Cephalopoda > Myopsida > Loliginidae > Sepioteuthis > Sepioteuthis lessoniana. The sequence goes on from OY757935.1 coordinate 33,871,958, forward strand.
ACAAGACATGTGAGACACTGTTGGAGAAGCAAGGATGAACTCATTAGTAATGTTCTCCAATAGACCCCTTCACATAGTCATGTTTGTGTTGGCCGACCAGTTTGGGAGATTGGAAGATTTGCCTGGAGCAATGGATGATAGGGACAAATGGAGAGAGAGAGAGTTAGGGAAATCCATGCTAGCAGCATAACTTGATAATGATAATAATTGATAACATACCAAAATTGTAAATGGATTGAAGGGTTTTAGAGTCAGGAGTTTTTCACATTACATAGGATTTATTTGTTTGTTAGTATGGGATACAGCTTTAAAAATAGTTGGTTGAACTTAAACTATTTAGAATGTTATCTCAACTTTCCAATGAATTTGATATTATCATCTCATCATATAATTTAAATTAGCATCAGTGAATTAATGATTCATTATTGACATCTTATAAATTGATTTTGTAAAAAAGTTTCTCAGCAATTCTATTTTCATGCAGTGTAATTACATGTCACCAAGTTAATTATTTCAAATCTTACATCATTTCATCTTGAGCTGATATTCCTATGATTTGATGGACAACCAACAAAGTCTCATGGTATCCTCAGATGCAGCTGAAGTGATTAGGGTTAATGCTAATGATGCTTTGGCCCTGAAACCATGCCTGACCCCAGAGTCCTCATCTGATGAAGACAGTTGGTTAGACTGCTCTTGTTGTTTTATAATAATAAATGTTAAAAAAAAAGGATAAAAATTTTACACTTATTTATATATATATATTGGGTCTGACAGAATTAGTTTTCAGGCTGGAAAGGCAACACAGATCCTATTTTAGATTTAATTTTGCTATAAGAAAGAACAATATTTGCTATTTTATCTTAAAGATTGCATTGTCCAAATACTTGCTCTTATAAGCAATATGAAGCCTTACTCTGAAGTTCTACTGCAATTGCCTAATTGTTGCTTCTGGTATTGACGCAATTTTATGATGATTCATCAGTTTTTTGTCATTAAGGGTTTTTGGACTATTGTCTTCATCTTTATTGTTATTGTTATTTCCACAACGTTTCAGCCAATATGTCCTCTGGCCTTCTTCAGGTGTTTGTTGAACTCGGGAACCTTCACGGAACTTCGAACTATGTCCTTTATTGAATCCACGAGGGTCACTTGTTCTGATTCCATTAGCCATAACCAGGTACAAGTGTTAAGTATTCCTGTATTGTTACTCGCCTGCAGTAAGGATTGAACCAGCAACCTCCAGATGATTGTCTCCTTAGAAGCTTAGGGAACCAATGCCTATAACCGTTATGCCATGTGACAATTCTGAGTGAATTTTTGGGACTTATAAACTTAATGTTCTTACTTGACTAGAATTACTACTATTACGTTTGATTTTTTACCTGTGCTCATATTCAGATTTTTTATTTTTAAATCAATTATGGTTATGGCTAACGGAATCAGAACAGGCAACCCCCGTGGATTCAATAAAGGATGTAGTTCGAAGTTCCGTGAAGGTTCCTGAGTTTGACAAACACCTGAAGAAGGCCGGAGGACATATCGGTCAAAACGTTCTGGAAATAACTTGAGTTCAAATCCCGGATGTAGCTATCACTTTGGCATGACTCCATCTGTTATCCCTCCAGTTTTGGGAAAATAGTAGGGCAGACTGAGTTCTTTAGCCTTGGTTAGGCAACCAGTCAAGGAAAGAAAACTCTGAATTCAAGCTAGCTTTACTCTGCATAAAAATTGACCTAGTGTCACACCTTGCCCATGGTGGAGAGGTTGGATTAATATATACTCAGTAATAATCAACTTGTGAGACTAGCTTGTTAACCATTACTCTATGATGAGTTTCCCTAAAAAATAACTACCTTAGATTTAACACAAAACAGCAAGTATCAAGTATGCAGCACTCAGTGAGAATCAAACTCACTTGTAATTGTCTGACCTATTAAACCTTTACTCCATAACAAGGTATCCCTGAAAAAGTATGAATACGTAAGATTTGGCACAAGGGCTTAATTATAGGGTACCTAATAAAGATTAGACTCACTACTCAGTAGTATTTGATATGTGAGATTAGCTCACTAACCATAACACTATAAAAGGGTACCCAAATAAGCCTTTTAGTTTATTTTCAACAGAGGTTTCCTTGAGAACTCTATAATTCTATAAAAAGTGAGCTCAGACTAATAGATCTAGATTGTTGAAATGACCTGAATTTTATCTATTTTTATCTCACAGTGAAATTGGATAATTCCAGAGGCTTTACACGTCTGTTTGTTTTAATTTTATTTAGTATCAACTTTTCCTCTTTACACTGATCACAAACATAAATAGAAACAATATTCTGTTCTTTCTTTGTTTTTGTTTTTTTAGAGCAAAATGTCAAATGTGATGAATCTGTATAGAGCCTTTAGATAACCCTAAAATGATAGGATAAAGTCTTACAAATTTTCTTTTTTGTTAAGACTCACTCACAAAGTGGTGCTGAAAAGTTCTCAGCTCAATCAAGAAAGAAATGATTTTTTTCCTTTTTTTTTTTAAATTTTTTGTGGGTTTAAAGAAACTTGAGAAATTATCAACTTCGGAAAACCATTGACATAAGAAAATGGTAGTTTTGGAAAAAAACAAAATTATTCACTAAAAAATGTTTACATTCAGTTCAGTTTTTAAATTTACCTTGGATGTAAGTATATAATGAGTGTTTAACTATGTATTATATATTTAACATTTTGTCATGTTATTTCAGTTCAAAGCTGAAAAAGAATAATAATTTTTTCACAGGTAATAACTAAGTCAACTACTCTCTCTCTCTCTCTCTCTCTCTCTCTCTCTCTCTCAAACTGTAAGTTATCTTCTTCAATTTCTGGATCATTTGGAGATCTTTCACCCTTTTTCAATTTCTTTTTCCTTCCAACTTATTCTGATTTTGTTTTCTTCTTTTCCTGCTTATTTTTTCTTTTTTCTTTCTTTCTTTCTTTCTTTAGTTTACTCAATTGATTTGAAAAGATTTCAGTTGACTAATACTTCTGTTCTCAACTTACCAATCCCAATTGATGCTACTATCTTAAACCTATAGACAAACAAAAGTGCCCACCATTAATAAATAATCCCATCATTTATAATGGGAACTATACTAATATTAGTATAATGTCTGAAAAAATATAATGTACTATATGGTAAAGATTTCATTTTAGATTTGCTGATGACCTGATACTAATATCAAAATGAGTTAGCCGTAAGACTCGAATGATCTGAATTGGAAGAGTATCAAAATAAGTTTTCAGATAAACAGAAGTAAGGCAAAAGTAATGTTGAAAATCTTAAAAAAAATCTCTACCCTGTTGACAGAGCTTAAAATATATTGATTGAATCTTCTGCAAAAGGGTAAGACCCTTCCCTCCTCCCAAAGTGTATGACACCAAACAACATCTGATGGTGAGGCTCCAGAGGACTGAGTGCAAACAAAAAACTCTTAAGAAACAACTACACAAAAATTATAAATATGAATGCAATTCCCTAACCTTTAGGCATAAAATAACCCTAGACAGGTTGACATGACGTTAAAACTAATCAGTTAATCAACCAAACAAAAACAATCACAAGAATTAAACATGGAGTTCAGGAAGAAATTGAAAAATACAATTCATTCGGACAGATGATCAAATTAGAGAAAGATACTAAAATTGTTGTAAAAAATATATGATGATTGGTTGGAAGGCATTTAGTAAGAATAAAAACAGGCACCTTACTAGTAGGCTTAAAGCATACTATCATTGTATAATACCAGCTATAACATGAAGGCATATAATATTACCATTTATATAAAAATGGCAGTTGAGGTTGTAGAGTTCTGTTGCCTCTTGTCATATTAAAAGAAAGAACAAATGAGTTGACAAAGATATTGATAGTTTTCAATTTGGGAGTTTTATTAACAGCTTGAGACAAAAAGAACCCTTGTCCTGTAATTTGCAGGAAGAAGAAAATGGTTGTAAATGAAAGAGCCGTTATTAAGACACTGTCGTCAGGACAGGAATTAAAATGCTGGAGTCTGAGCAGGAGTTGAAAATAACTAATTTGTTTCTCTGGGGATCTGTTGGTTTAGAAGGAAAGATGAATGATGAAAGAATGATTTCCTAGACACTGATGGTCTATAAATTGGATGAGGTCTCCTCATGGTGCTTAGTGGACTGCTTGAAATATGTGAGAGAGAGTCAGTGAAGAAGAGTCAGTGAAGAAGAGTGAATGTGGTCTCTCGTGTTGGCTGGTCCTTCCTGCTGCTGGTCCTTCCTGCTGCTGCGAAGCGAAGCGAAGAGAGAGAAAGACAGGACAGGTCTGTCCTGCTCAAAAGGCCTGCATGGAAGAGGGTAAAAGAATGTTACCTTGCTTTTTATAGTTGCCCGGGGAAGTGACCTTGGCAGAATGGCATGAAATATTCTCATTGGTCGAAAATATGAGTTTGGGACCAAAACAGTCAAGATATTCCTGCGCCAGACAATAATTTGAAATTCTTTCTGCTACACAGCTATAAGATATGGTAGTGAAATGTGAAAATTACCTTAATCAAGAGAACAGAAACCCAGTCTCACAGAGATCAATAAAAAGAACAATGACTTGAATAAAATTTTAGGAATAAAAGGAGGTCAACATGAATCAGAGAACAGACTTAAGTAAGAAATATCATAGGAGCTTTAAACAACAAAAATAGAAGTAGGCAGAACACATAGCTGGAAGGGAAGATAACAGTGAAAAAACTTGATAGAATGGTGGCCTAAAAATAAAAATCATCATAGAAAAAGAGTTGATATAAAATAAAGAGATGAATAGTGGAGTTTGCTGTTAAAGGTAAAGGCTTACACAATTAAAATTGTCATGGAAGAAATCAGAAAAGGCCTTTGTCAAGCAGTGCATTCAAAATATAGATATATATATATTTATATTTACCAACCCCTCCGCTCGTGCAGGATATGACACAAGGTCAATTTTTAAGCGGAGTTTAACAGGTTTGAATTCAGAGTTTTCCTTCTCCTAGACTAGTTGCCTCATCAAGGCGGAAGAACCTAGTCTGTCCTACTATTTACCCATAGCAGGAGGGAGAATAATTGGATTCATACCTTTCCTAAGGGTATTAGTGCTATGTGGAATGTAATCAGTCTCGTCCAGGATTTGAACTCGCGTCGCCGTGTCCGTTTCCTACAACGATAACCATTACACCACAGGCACCTCCAAAATATGGATACATAGCAGTCTTAAAGTAAATACACCCCTTCATATATATTAATGAAATTTTATTTTTGGTTACAGAGTTTCAGTGCTGTAGAGTTTGGTAATAAATGATATCTAATGATGTCTATTTTTATTGTACAGGGTCTGGCAGAATGATCTCCCAGATTTGGAATGTGAATAAAAAAGGTCAATATAGATCCTATACAAAATTTAATTTAACAATAAGAACAATATCTGCTGTTTTGTTTTTATTATTGTCATCACTTTGTTTTAAAGATTAGTTTGTCCAAATACTTGCTCTCACAAATTATACCCTCCTGAAGCCTCACCTTGATGTTTTGCAGTGCTCATCAAGTCTTTGTCTCCAATACTACTTTGATTTCATAATGAATAAAACCTTTCAGTTCACCAGTTGTCTGACTTGAGCCTTCAGTTATTACCAAAAGAAGCAATTATAAACGGATAGATCTGGTAAATGAGCTGTCCAAAGGATACTATGACAGTCACAATTTTTTTAAAGAGTTTCAATCACAAATGCACAATGTTTATCATTCCATGCCATGATCACAACTGAAAGGTTATGGCTCCTGCTGCTGCTGCTGCTGCTGCTGCTCAAAGCTATACCTCCCACCCACTCACTGCAACTAACACCTGCATGGCAACAGTTTATTAAATCCAGGAGGTCATTCAGCCAAACCCTGTATAATGTTCCACTTAAAATCATAAAATCCACTTTTGTTCAGAAGAAAAAAAAATTTATTGGTTAAGGTGTGCTTATCTATGAATTATATATATAATGTAAATGCACTGCTAATAATTTTACAAAAGAAAAGTGTATTAAAAAATTATGGTAAAATTGAGGAATAAAAATCAAAAATAAATATATAGAATTTGAAATGATTTCTTGCTGTTCAATAAAAATAACTTCTATTTTCTGCTTTCAAATTCTCAAGTGAAGGATTTTCAAAATGGATATCTCACCTAACAAGAATAGAAAAGTTCCAATATGAAGAGCATTGCCCATTGTTTACTATTTAATTATACTTAATAGGGTGTTGGCCTGATCAGTCAATTTTTTTTTTAATGATTGAGTCAGCTTAAGATTAAAAATCAGATTAAATTCACTGATTTATAGCACTGAGCTGCATGGATTAATATCCATGAAAAATAGTTACATCCAAAGAAAAGCGAAATAATTTGTATAACCCATGGAGAATTCCCATTGCATCTTACTTTTGCATCAAGGAATTGAGTAAAAGGTAATTCAAGTATAAGGGATATCCAAAAAGAATTATCAGTTATTTTGAATAATACTATACCTCATCTTCATAATTCTTGTAGGTATTTATCATAAATCCCATGTGTCATTAGTGAGAAACAGTGTGCATCTGAAACAAAAATTAAGTATAAACTCCCTTCTCCCAGCTATAATACCAAGTCAGTAACAAAAGCATGGCTCTTACCACATAATTTAAATAACACCTATAAAACCACTCAATACTTCTGTCTCTGAGGGGCTAATGCCATATATATTGTTATTGTTATACACATTAAGAGTTTATATATATATATATATATATATATATATATATAGAGAGAGAGAGAGAGAGATGAACAATTGTGATAAGACAAATAGGAATATTTCTTTTGTTATTTCTCTTTAATTCTTTTTTTTGTATGTATATATATATATATATATATATATATACATGTATCTGTGTATGTATGTATGTATGTATGTATGTATGTATATTGTCTTCACAACTCTTCAATGTGACAAAACACGTGAGATGCTTCAAACTGGGATTTAAACCCAGCAGACTTTATGTCAGTCGGATATCTTACCACTGAATATTGTCAATGATAGCGTAAGTAAACGGATTTTTTAGGTATCTATTCATAATTACACTCTCGCTCTCTCTTTCTCTCTCTCTCTCTCTATATATATATATATATATATAATTTTATTTTCCTTTCAAGATGAATCTGGTAATCATTATTATTGATAATTTTTATTAGTATTATCCTTCGTCTTAATAGATCTAGTTGTTTTTTTTTTATTGCAACTTTCTCAGGTTCAAAAAGAAAACAAATTTATTAAATATTGCACCTGTTTGTATTGGTCACAATGGGGCACAAATACTGGTGGTGATTATCTTCAAATGATCAGTGATTGCTTTGTAGAAGGGAAGAAACAGATAACAAGGCTTCTTAAAACTTTTATTACTTTTAGAATGCAATCTGGCTATGGATGTATTGGTTTTCAGGCTGTTTGTCAGGAGAAAAAACAATTGCTATTATTAGCTAATTTGAAATCTTGTATTGTACATGCTCATCGTATCCCCTTTTGTTTCTTTTTCTTTACCAACAATTCTTTTGACAAGCTTACAAGTTTCTGCACAAAGGCTCAACCTATATACATGCATACAAATGTCCCTTATCTTAAGGGTAAATTCTACTTGATTCTTCATAATTTAAGTGTAGAAAACTTTTTAAGTTTAGAAATTTTGGTAAGGAACTGGTGATCCTTTTTCACCGATCAGCAGCAGCTCCTTGGGGTCACATGACGTCCATCATAAAAAGGAGCTCCACTGGGGACTTGCTCTCTTTTGGTTCCACTTCCCACAACTGTTAGCATCAGGTCCATTGTAGCAGCCATTGACGGCATACATATTTTGGTACCTTCCACCACCCAGGACCCAAGAGCGACGAACGCACGTGCTGAGTTAAAAGGAACAGGACACACACAGCTAAATTCCAGCAGGCATTTTATCTGCAAACCTACTTTACCCAACTTAACCTTATCAAACCTACTTTACCTTCAACCTTACAACCAAACCTTATCAAACAAACCTATCTCAACTTTACAAAACCTTACAACCTTCAACAAACCTAACCTTACTTTATTTTACATCTTGAACTCTTCCTTGAACTCTCTTTTGTGAACTCTTCCAATTCGTTGTTTACTCCACTTGGTGTAAAACCCTGTTTATTGTTGTTGTTGTTGTATATAAATTTTGTTGCACATATAAGTCATTCGTCTTCCTTTCTTCAAAGGCGGTCACCATCTCTCTACTGCTGTTTGACGTACGGTTTATTCTTTTACAAAACGTAGGAATAAACCGGGCTTTTCGGGGCTTGTAAAAATCCCCATATAAGATAATGAAAATCACTTTAGAAATTAAAATTGTATTGATTAAAAACCATCTCAATATCATTCTTATTAAACTTAAGGAAATTAATTTTTTAATGAATAGCCATATTCAGCAGAAGTATTTGCTTAAACCTATTGCTTGTTTTAACATTCACAAAAATAACAATTAATTTGATGATATTTTTAATTTAGTGGAAAACAAAAAAAATAAAAGCAGTATGAATATTTGATTACCTGCTCTTGTTCATATCTTCACAGCTGGGTATAAAACTAACTTTGTTGTAATGGAAATAAAAACCAGCCAGTGAGAGATAAAAGCAAATCCTATAAAGTATTAGCTGTCTTTTCGAGCTAGGATAGTATGACAGCAGGATATCTCGCTTCCAACTCTCCTTGATCATGTATTTTGACATCAAATATTTCCTACTTTCCTATTATCCAGGTATAGAAATTCTATTTTGGCACTGTTTTAAATACAGTTATAACCAAGTAAAAACATGAAGGTAAAGAAATGTTTGGTGAATGGGGAGAATTAGAACATAATTACAATGGCACTTTTTTACTTTTTACTTAATTGTCTAGATTTTTTTTCTAGACTCATAAAATTATTGATATTTTTAAAAAAGAAATACAAATGAGATCAATTGATTTAATATTAGATAAGAATATTTGAAATCATTCAATCAGTGCAAATTATTTGTATTTGATAGGAATACTTGATACCATATAACCATGTGCAAGGATTATATACAAATAAAGAAGATTAATTAAAAAAAAAAACAAGGGAAAATTGAAAATATAGTTATGATTACAATCAAACATTTACTAATGAATCAAATTTCAGCATTAAATAACCCACAAATAGTTGATATGCCATTAAACAAATAAACCAAATCAAACCAAACTGTCACTATAACACTTGACAAAATCCTGTCAATGATAAATTTTTAATTAGAAAAAAATATTCAAAACAAATTTGAAAATAAATTGTAATTTATTAGGTTCTTTTAAATAAGGATAGGAAGATAATATGTTTAGTAATAAAGGAAGTACCTACGTGCTCCATACATTAGGCCTTGTGCCACAACAAAGCAAAGGTTAGTAAATAACTTTACAAGTTATTTGTGGGCTACAAATACCTGGGCACCTCGCTTAGTGTAATAGTTAGTAATCTAGGATAGCCGACTATTGTTATTGATTTCAATTCTCACTGGGTGCCCCACACTTCTGATTTTAAGACAAACTAAGACACAAACTTAGTAAATGAATACAAGCTGCATTTGTTCTCATTTATATGAAGTAATAAAGTATTTCTGGTCTATGGGGCAATAACTCCGTACAAATATTACAAGAGTTTTCTCCCTTTACATGATTACTACTAAATTATTTTATCTTGTCCTACTTTAGTAAAGGAAATGAGTGGATTCAAAGTGTGAAGTGTGAAGTGAACACAATAAGCTATGGTCAAAACTCAAACCCTAGTTTCAATTTCCTTGTAAAAGTTATGTTACTTCACACTTTTGAAGTTTGCTCAATTCATTATGGACAGTCAGATGCTGAAAAACTTTCTGTCATTATGTGCTCACATTGCCAATAATTTTCTGAAAAAAATTTCCTCATGTATCCAGAGATTCTTTTTAGTTGCAACTGTTCATTTTTATTATATTTTTATTCTAAAAATTGTTTTATTGAGAAAAAATTGCAAAATACAGATATCGAGCAATTAGATATCTTTTAATAGCCAAATATCAAGTACATAACAAAATAAAATAAAAAAGAAACAAAATTTATAGTCTCTAGTGTTTAGTTATTTTTTTTTTCAGTGAAATAATTCTATCTTGTTTATAAATTCATTCATTTAGGGTTTGGCTTCATGAAACAAAGATTAAGAAGGAGGCAACCCATGCCGACTACAGGCACATTTGCAACTGATAAGGCCAATACAGGACAGGTGGACACAGTTGTCACAGCTGAAAGTCTGGTCAGGGTGGTTCCTTCTCTAGTGCTTTTTGTCCTATATATATATATATATATATATTGTTATTCCCAGACAGACTGTTTCATCATATTACAACTCTTCAGTGTGGCTAGACATGTAGGACACTTCAAGTTGGGATTGAAACCCACCCAACTTTATGTTAGGCTTAGTATCATACTGCTCAGCCATCAGTCGACAAACGTCAGCTCAGGAATTATAAGGCATTATGTAGTAGCTTTCATTTTTTTACATTTTGCCTTACTGGATACCAGAGACCTCAATTTATTTGAAGAGCTTTGCATTACGCAAGTAGCAGCCGATAATTCCTACACCAGAATGCTAAACCCTGTTATATTTATAAATAGAGTATTCAATTAATATAAAAACTTACAAGTATAAAACTTAGAAATTTCAAAGGCACAAGTATATAAATATAAATATAAAACTTGTAAATATAAAACTTATAAATACAAATACAAAACTAAGATATATAAAGTTTGAAAATTTTACAGGTGTAAGTATATATATATATAAAGGCAATTAATAGATTAAAGGTCCACTGATAAAGTAAAGAATAAAATCAATCCACAAAGCTTGAATAAAATAAAAAGGGATTATTGGACTTATACTCATTCTAAAACTTACAAATCCTAATTCACGTTATCATATTCACTTAAAACCATGAATTATAAAGTCAGGAATAGGATTCTGCAAAGCCAGGGCAAAAAACTAAAAATTCAATAAACCATCTCCCCTTAATATATATATATATATATATATACAAGTGTATATCAATAGAAACCATGGGAAGCAGCACAGTGGATGTGAAGTTAGGCAGATGAATCCAAAGTTGAGACAATGGTGTGCTTCACTATATACTGGGTGGAAGAACCTCATAGGTCAATGTAGGATAAAATAGTTCAGTGAAGAAACAACTGCTACTCATCTATAAGGGTGGTGTTGATTGATGAAGAAAAAACAGCTAACGAAAATTTACCATGACTCTAATTCAAACTATATGTCCAAATCGCATCGCCCTTCACATGTTCTGTTGAGGTTAGAGCTCTAGCCTGAGTGTTTGAAAAATCAGCTACAGAGGTCAAATCCAAACCAAAATTACTTAGATGCAAAAATATTGTTAGCATAGCAACATTTAATATTTGGACTTTAAACACATATCAAAAGATTCTTAATTGCTCAATATCAGCATTTTGTTATTTTTTCTCATTAAAACAATCTGTAGAATGAAAATGCAATAAAAATAAACAGTTGCTACTAAAAAGAATCCCTGGATACATGAGGAAATTTTTTTCAGAAAACTATTGGCAATGTGAGTATACCATGACAGAAAGTCCAAATGTTAAATGTCTCTATGCTAACAATATTTACCTGAGTTGATAGCATCTGTAGCTTAGCATAATATACACATTACATGCATACAAGAACATGGATTATATAATAGCAAACTAGAAATGAAATATTACAATATGAGTAATTGATGAACATTTGTCTCTGCAATCTCCATAGAAAAACTCTGTCAATGCCGTCAGAGAGAGTAGGAATGCTTTTCAGTCCTTGTGCCTTAAAAATTACTAAATAGCAAAGAGAGAATCCAACCGAAAATAATGTGTGCTTCATTTAATGGTTAACCTCTAGACAACAATCATCTCGTCCCACCAATGACAGTGAAGAAACGGACATCATCACCTTCAACAATGAGTTATCTTCCCTTGTCTGACAGATTTCAAAACATCATCATCATTATCATCCAATTATGCTGACAGCACTGATTTCCTTGACTCTCTTTGTCCATCTGTTCCTATCATCCATTGCTCTTGGCAAGTCCTCCAAACTACATCCTCTGTCTTCACAGAGCTGATATAAATAAATTCTCAGTGGTTGGCTTACACTGGCATGTCCATGTGTAGGGGTCCATAGAAGAACATTCCTTATGAGTTTCTCCTTACTTCTCCAGCAGTATCCTGCATCTCTTGTTTGTTTTACTTGGATGATATTTTAAAAGGGAGGTAAATGGCCATAGTGTTACTGTTTTGGTGGGGTTCTATGTCCAGGACTTGTTCAAAACAGCACATACCATTCATGAAGAGTTGTCATCTAGTTTTTACACCATGCTTTTTGTTAACATCTAGATGGTGCACCCATACAGTAGTACTTACACAGAAATAGCTTGGAAGAAATCCCGTTTTATTTTATCAGATAGATCAGACTTCCATATGATCAATAACCTGTCAATAGCAGTCCTCGCTTTCACTTGATGTATATTGACATTAAACAAGAAAAATTTGAATTGAGCAAGGGAGTCTGTTGACTATGGAGAGTGCTGTATTTGCACAGTCCAGTGTTTTGGAGGAGAAAGAAAGAAAGAAAGAAAGAAAGAAAGAAAGTGTTGTGGTCTTCAGATAAGACCGGTGGAAGAACAACTCAAACAACGGGTGATAGGTGAATGTCATTGTATTAGCAGAAAAAAGGAAGTCATACAAAAGAAGTACTAGCTGTTCTCGGCTTGCAGTCTGTCTGTCAAATGTCTCATAAGAAACGAGAAGTTGTCTTCCCCGAGTGAGCTAGCTTGGAGAATATGTTTAGGTTGGACGAGTCCATCTTTGGGGTATGGTAGGATATGAATCCCATAATAGAAAGAATTTAAGAAAGAAAAGGAAGGGAAGAAAAAGGAAGGAAAGAACAGAAGGGAACAAATATAAGAAAGAAAAGGAGGAAAGGAAGAAAAAGAAAGAAGTGAAGAAAAAACTAAGGAAAGAAAGAAAAAGGGAAGTAAAGAAAGGGAGAGAAAAACTATAGTTGTATTAGAGGGTCACATGGGAAATAAGATATTGTAGTGATTTTTTTGCAATGGTTGTGGGGTCATATTATATTTAATATGGTATTGTATTTGAGTAAATACAATAGATAATTCCTGCTTTGTAAACTAACACTCAAAATCCTGACTTTTTACTAGAATAATAGATAAGCATGAAATTGATATGTATAAGATAATGTTTTGATATACAGTTCATTATAGTTAGATTAATAAGTCAAAGATCAATTTTCTTGATAGTTTCTTTGGAGAAATCAAGAAATAGGGTTGATAAACCAAAAGCCTAACCACTGCTCTACAGCAGGAACTCATGCAGAAATTTTAATTGTTATAATAACAAAAGATTATGAAGCAAATTTTTGGTTATATTACTAGGAAATATTCCCATCTATTATAGAGTAAATTGGGGTTCAGTTCTCTGCTAGTGAGCTACAGTTTTAGACCTTAATTTTTCAAGTATTTGAATGAAAAAGATTAACAAAAGCAGTCTCAGATAGATAGATAGATAGATAGATAGTAATAACTGAGAGAGAGATGTTCAGATTTAATTGGCTATGTAACTAAACAAGATAGATAATATGAAAGCAAAGACAGACATGAACAGAGTGAGGCAAATATTTAGAAAGAAAGAAAGAAAGAATGATAGATAAACCTCAGAATCCATAGTGAAATAGTTGTGATTGTTAATGATTATCGGCTGTTGGTGAGATAAATCAATAATGTTGCAAAATAATGATTGCTCATATTCTCTAAGCTGAAACAATAGATTTTTTTAAGCTGATGACATTTATTATAAACACATTTGAAACATCTTTTTTAGAACAATCAAAGTCATCACCTCAATTAAAGCTCAAAATGACCACACCCACCGAATTTACCTAAGACAAAGAAAAAATGACTAGTATAATAATGTAGAAAAATGTAGAAAAATGGGTAACTCATTTTAGGTTAACAAATAACTAGTTAGTCAAACAAAGCATTATTACAATGCAACAGGCTCAATACTCATTGGGTGCACATAAGTTATGGTGTTGTTCCAGACTAAGCTAAGCTTCATAACACACACACACACACGCACACACACACACACAAATATATACATATATATATATATATATATATATATTTATTCAGCATGAGGTAAAAGTAGGTGGATAGTAAATGATAACATTCATTGAACCTACTAACCACCAACTTTTGGGTCACTCTCTCTCTCTCTCTTTCTCTCTCTCTCTCTCTATATATATATGTATATAAAATGGTAAATATGAAAACCAACTTGTTTGAAAAATAACAACCTATTTATATAATATTTTGTCAATATAGCTTAATCAGATACAACCAAATGGTCTTTTCAAAATGATTACAGAAATGTTAACATAATTGTCATCAAAATGAACACTGAATGTTAGTTAATTGGGAAATTTTTGAATTTTTAAATTATTCAAAAATCTATGTTTGGATTATTATTATTATTGCCAGATTTAATCATCATCAAGTCATGCAGATAGTACAGAGTTCCTTGAATCTCTCTCACCATCCATCCCTATCATCCATCACTCATGGCAAGTCCTCTAAACTGTATCGAGTGTCCACACAGAGCTGATGTATGTAAGTCCTTGCTTGATGGCCAACCCTGGTGCATCCATAGTTGGAGTCCATTAGAGAATTTTACTAATTAGTTTGTCCTTGTTTTCCCAGCAGTGCCCATGACTTGTTCATCTTACTTAGATGGCTGGTGAGATGGGAGGTGAGTGGCCGTACAACTGCTATTGTATGGGGTTCTACTACCAAGACTTCTTCAAAACAGCATCTAGCATTCTTGTGTAGTCCCCTTCTTGTTTTTTCTCTATGCATTTTGTTAGAGTTCAGGTAACGCATCCATATAGTAGTACTGACACAGTCACAGCTTGAAAGAAATCTCGTTTTCTTTTATCAGAGAGATCAGATTTCCATATGATTAATAATCTGTCTAGATATCTAGGACTGATGCTTTCAATAAAACTTCTCATCAAGATCAAAAAATAAAAAAACTATGGATGTTGGATGATTTAAAAATGAGATTATGACATTTGTGTGTTGTGATACTAATTATGATGCATAATTACCATAATTTTCAAAACATTCTTTGTCAATGAGTTTTAAGAAAACTTCTATTAATGAAGGACTACCACCAAAAAACACATTATGAAAATGAGAAATACTTTAATTATAATTAAGGGTTTTGGCAAATCAAGTCTTTCATTATCAATCAGAGTGCCAAAATTTATAGTTGTTGAGAAGGCATTTTATGTGCTTGAATTAAGTAAAATGAATTCTCTGACTGACAATCCATCTATAATAAGTACAAAAAACTCAAACAATAAAACATTTGTGTAAAGAAAGTCCTGAGAGAATATCAGTATCTGTAAAACAACTGGAGCGTGTTTGTGCTAGTTAACTATATAGCTCACAGAAACCGAGAAGAGGGATAGGTCAGCAGTTACAAATTCCCCACCAAATTGTTTAGAAAATTTTCCCAAAATAGTTGAAAATTATTCCTTACAAACTAAAATTATTTTAAAATCTAAGAGTCCTGAATTTGACGCTAAACTACATCTGGTTGTGAGGCTTTAGTTTTGGAGCTCTGAGGAATGTAGAATATTCATTCATTGCCAGTGTCGCTCTGATCCAAACTGGTAATACCTGTTAGGGTCTCATCTATGAGTAAAATAGATATTTGAAAATTATTAGTATTAGATGGGAATACTTTAAACTATTCAACTGTGGTTATAGACAAATAAAAATGTACCATTTAAAAAAATGTAATGGAAAATATAGTCATGATTATGATCAAACATTTACACATAAATACAATTTTAGTATTAAATTACCCATAAGGAGTTGATATGTCATTAAATAAACTGAACCAAACAATCAGAATTTAAGAAATCAGGACAAAATCAATGGTCATGATTTCTGTACAGAAATGCTGGAGTATTGTGAAAATGAAGATTGTTTTTTTAAAGCATCTAATTTTCAGCAAGTCACACTAAAATACTTCAAATGCTTCTCTACAAAACCGTCAATTATTTTTGCCAATATCTTAAACAGTTTTTAAAAATAATTAATTCTATTTCTTTTATTGACACCCTATAAATATATATTAGTTATTACCTATAAATTTTATTATTTATAAATATATTTGTTGGGATATTTGTATTTCTATGACATTGCTGGGATAACTTTCCTGATTTGTATATAATGCAATTACCTGGTCACATGATCCTTAATGGAAAAACAAAAAGAGTCCTGTTTGAAAAGCAAAGAGAGATTCCTGGTGACCAGAAGAGAAATTTCCTTACAGGGTCTAGCAGAGTATATGTACACATTTTTCTATCCCAGTTAGCATGGTTTCATTTTAATAAATAAGATTTCATTTTTTTTCTTCCAACTTCTAACTAGTTGTATTTATTCTCTTTATATATAAATGTTTTGGACAGGTATTTGTTTTGACAGCCAGATATTTCCAAGGCCATCCAGCATTTATGATTTGTTTTATGAAAATAAACAAAATAACATATTACATATTAGTATTATCTGATATATATTTGAATTTGTGTTATTATTTCAGCTCTGTTATTTTATGATTATTTGATTTATAAATTCATTAGAGCTTTGGAGAATTCAGAGTAGCCCTTTATTGCCATTACTGGTTCACTCAGACCCAGATTGGTAGTACCTATAATAGATCCAATTATAGATCAAATAGAATTGTTCAATCATTTACTAAGGGTTATAATAATTATTTTAAACCATACAGCCGTATGTGAATTACCTATATTATACAGGAATACTTGATAGATAGAATTACTCATTGAATAACACTCATCCACAACATCTTAGATTCTGACAATCAGTCAAATTTTAGAATGAGTTTGTGCAAAAAACCTCAAGGCAACACTGTTACTTGTAGATTTTTCCAGGGCATTTGACTCCATACATAGAGAGAAGGCAGAACAAATACTTCTAGCCTATGGTCTCTCCAAAGAAACTGTCACAGCCATAATGATGCTCTATAAAAACACAAAAGTAGAAGTTTGCTCACTGGATGGAGACACAGACTTCTTTGACATTGTTGCTGATGTTCTGCAAGGGGATATATTATCTGTTTATAATCTACCTAAACTACATACCTCGAAAGTCAATAGATCAAATGAAATAAAATGGTTTTACACTAAAAAAGGCAAGAAACAGATGATACCCCTCACGAACTATTATGAATGCAGATTATGCAGATGACATACTGCTTCTGATAAATACACCTACCCAAGCCAAATCCAGCTGCATAGTCTGGAGCAGGCAGCAGGTGGCATTGGGCTCCATATGAATGCAGACAAAATAGAGTACATTTGTTTTAATCAAAAAGGAGACATGTCCACACTAAATGATGGTTCTCTGAAACTAGTAGACAAGTTCACATACCTCAGAAGCAGCATCTTATCTACTGAAAATGACATCAATATGCGACTAGCGAAAACATGAATTGTAATCAAAAGGTTATCGATCATATGAAAATCGTACTTCCAATAAAATAAAATGCAATTTTTTCCTAACAGAGATCATGTCAATTCTACTCTATGGATTCATCACATGGATGCTGATAAAGCATATAGAGAAAAAGCTAGACAGGAATTGCACAATAATGCTACAAGCTATATTGAACAAATCCTTCAAGTAACATCCTACAAAACAGCAGCTGTACAGCTACCTACCTCGCTTCTCTAAATCCATTCAAATAATATGAACAAGACACACGGGACACTGCTGGAAAATTAAGGATGAACTCATAAACAACGTTCTCCTTTGGACCCCTTCACACGGATGAGGAAGTGTTGGACAACCAGCTAGAACTTATCTATAACAGCTCTGTACAGACACAGGATGTAGTCTAGAAGACCTTCTGGACGTGATGAATGATAGAGACAAATGGCAAGAGAGAGTCCAGGAAATCCATTCTAGCGGCACAACATGATGATACTATTTACCAACCCCTCCGCTCGGGCAGGATATGACACAAGGTCAATTTTTAAGCGGAGTTTAACAGGTTTGAATTCAGAGTTTTCCTTCTCCTAGACTAGTTGCCTAACCAAGGCTGAAGAACCTAGTCTGTCCTACTATTTACCCATAGCTGGAGGGAGAATAATTGGATTCATACCTTCCCCAAGGGTATTAGTGCTATGTGAAATGCAATCAGTCTCGTCCAGGATTTGAACTCGTGTCGCCGTGTCCATTTCCTACGACGATAACGACTACACCACGGGCACCTAATGATGATGAAATAGCAATACTTGAAACATTTGTCTGTGTGTAAACAAATGATTAATATCAAATAGAATTATTAGTGTTACATAGGAATACTTAAAACCATTTAACTGTACACAAACAAATGAGCTCTAACAACTTATTTAAAATAAAGTTACCTTCAAACTATTTGTTTACAAATCATATATATAAAAACAGGATTTGGCATTAAATAACACACAAGGGTTAATTTGCCGTATAAAACACCAATCAACCCTCTAATTTTACAATATAGATATTTTTATTTATTAAATTTCTGTTTTTATCATAATATGACACATACTTAGAGTGTTGAAATGAGCACGTCATAACAACATCAGTTTTGGTGACATTATTGTAATATCAGATGACAGAAAATATCGCTCATAAATGTGTGTGTGTGTGTTTGTGTGTGTGTGTGTGTGTGTGTGAGGATAATTAAGGAAAAATTATCAAATTTTTTATATAGTAGATCTTTCTCGATTGAGCCCTTTTTGAATCTAATAAAGAGATTATATCTAGACATCTAGACTGCTGTATAGGTGAGTCAGTGCCAATTCTCAATACTTTCTAATCAGCAGTTTTTGCCAAAACACAGAATTTTGTAAATGCAGCACCTTCCATACTTACTAGATTTAACACCAGGCAAATTTTTCTCGTTTCCTATACTGAAAACTCATATCAAGAGTAAGATTTAATTACGTAGTGGACAATAAAAGAAATACAATGATGCAGCTTCATACCATATCAAAAGAAGAGTATTAGAATTTGCTTCTATTTATAGAAAACTCACTATAATAAATGTGTTGAATGCCAATGGGACTATTTTGAAAGAAATTAATGTTTCACTTATAGTTAATTTCTGTTTTCGTAAATACAGTTTCAGTCTCCATACTTTTGGAACAT